>JASDQU010949010.1:70756-81555 GCA_032191745.1 Picea mariana | reverse complement strand
GCTCCAAGATAGTCCAGCAGAGGAAGGATAGGAATGGAAGACGGAAGTAAGTTAGGGAGGAAGGATGAATAGAAATAGTTGAGAGTGTATGGAGATTTGCCTTATAGTGGAATTTTTTGTTTTCCCTTCTGAAAGGAAAATATGTATATATGTATATTCATAATTAGTTAACTGAACTACAATTGTCTAAATGAATGTTGTTGAGCTAAATTATTGTAATTAAGGGATTTTGAAAACTTTTTAATTGGTTTATTATATTTTATAAAATGAATAGTCTTGTTGATTAGATTGGACACATACAAGAATTACTATAGGTGTGATAATTATTGTCATTAGTACATGTGAGAGACTTGTATGTGCTAGCTACACTAGCATTTCTTGCACATGTACACTAGTATGTATGAGTTTCTTTTGCTTACTTGCTGATAATGTTGTTTATTGGATATGAATGTATGAACCTTGTGTCATTTCCCTTGTATTGTAAATTACTCTAACTTCGGGACGAAGTTTCTTGAAGGGTGGGTGTATGTAATAACCCTAATTAATTCTTTAATTATCATGATTAATAAATATTAGTTTAATGAATTATTAAAATAGTTTTTTTTGAAGACTTATTTGATAATATAATTGTTATTGGTAGTTGAACCAATTTATGGGGGGGGATAAGGTGGTTGAGTGATTAATGAAGGGAAGGAAGTTGGATAAGGGAGGAGAAGGAAGATGAGGTAGGGGAGAGGACTCGAGAAAGGGAGAGTCTTTTGGTTGAGTGATATTTTTAATTTATGAGAGGGTGAGAAATTTGGGGAGGGAGAAGGAGAAGGGAGGAAGTAGTTTGGGCTGCATCTGTTCTGCATTTGTTTTGTTGTTTTTCTTAGAGCTTACTTGAGGACTCTCACAGGGGCACGTGTTGCTGGGAATTTTGGGCTCGGGGGCCAGGAAACCGTAAGGAATCTTGGGGTTAGGGAGTCGGAGAGGTTGTTCCTAGCTGGCTGGGAGGTTAATTAGTTTGGGCAAGATTCATCAACTTTAGTCCAACTTTAGTTCAGCATCAGGTTGAGCTAAATACATTTTATTATCATTATGTTCATTATTATTCTATTGTTTATGTTCATCATTATACTATTGTTTCTATTCATCATTATATTGTTGTTGTTGTTCATCATCATACTGTTAAAACTATCAAAATTGTCAATTATTATGTTGGAACAATATTATTATGTTGGTAAATAAAGAAGTAAATAAGATAGAGTTTATGTAATTATATTTATGTTTTATGAGGCTTTGTATGCACAGGACTTACAGTTTTGGTCAACCTATTCAAATTCAACAGGGTGACTTAGCATCCGTACAAATGACGGCAGTAGCTGACTGTGCAGGGATGATGTCATCATGACATCATGTTGATGTCGCAGCACGAGAGTATGCCACGTGGCATGTTGAATTGGCATATTTGGGTGACCAAATGGCCAAATAAAAATGTGCCATATGGCACCCCCAAGGAGCACCATGTGGCAGGACCATACCATTCCTAGATGAAACGGGGAAGATTACATCAACAAGGTGACTAGACATGGGAAACCAATCCTAGGGCACCATGTGGCCCAATCACGAGGTGCCATGTTGCACCCTGTGGATGCCCAATGATGGCCAAGGTGGAAAAATTCAAAAATATATATCTAAACTAGCCCACCGGACTCGGAAACCGGTTAGCATTTATATAGGCCAACAACCCAGATTCTATGCAAGGGTCAAATCACATGTTTGGTGGGAATTTTAAATTTGGGCGAGTTCGGTGGTATGGTTACCAACCATACACACCAATTAAAACATTTATTGTAACTTATAACTAAAACGGGAAAGCCCACGGGTTTGACCCCGGGCCTCCCCAACCACATTATACCATAGTTACCAATGCACCAAGCTACCAGCTTGGTAACTTCTGCCTAAAAAAATAATTTAAACCAAGTTCACCCATCTGTCCGGAGAGGTTCGCACCTGTCTGGTCGTATGAAACAATTTTCTATGTATATTGGAGTATTTATTGTGCATTGTGTGGCACGCAAACCGAGGCAAATAGCCGAGGAGGGGCCTCGAAGTGACAGTGTCATAATTTGACAAATGTATAGTCATTTTTGCACGATTTCTCGCCACGAATCCATTGGTGCAATCAAAATTTGCATCCGGGTAGTGGATATTCAGGGCCTTTTCAGATTTGAGGTATAGCCATGTATTTATATCAATTTTTGCTAAGATAATATAAAGGCATCTCCACTTCGAATTGGGCCCAGAGATGTAGTCCATTGTTGGGATGAACTATGTTATCAAACTTTGTGTTATTGTCTTATTTCTCATATTTTCTTCATATTTATGTCTTCTTTATTTATGTTGCACATAAGCTTTTTTTATGCGCTTTAATGCAATTCATGTAATGGTCATCGAATAAAAGATCATGGATAAATATCTCTATTGGCTTTACTATGCTAACCCAAGTCTATCCTCCTTTGGTGTTTGACTGAACTAAACTTGGTTGACATTTCTATTTGCTTGACTACCAAAGATCAAATTCATCCTCCTTCAACATTTAAACTAGAAAATCTTGTTTCTAACCCAAGTATAGATGAGAAGCGTGTTGGATATGCATTGAATATGATTAATTTGTGAAATAAATGGTTGAATGATTATGTATAAATTCATGTGCTAGTCTGAATAGAGTTTTGGAAGTTGTCTTGAAATCTGTGATATATTTGTGAAAATGTACCAATGAAAACATTGTTGTCATTTTATTTTGGATGTGGTGATTGCATCTTATGGTCATACAAATCTTAGTTGTTCATTTTATTTAAATTCTTTTGCAAGGATTATTTTTATGTTGGTTGAGATTTCTATTGGCTTGATTTCCATAATTTAAGTCTACCCTTATGTAGTGTTTGTCTCAGCCAAATTTGTTTCTAATCCAAGCACAGATGGTAATATACTTAGTGATTTATTGAATAATGCTATGTTATTATTAGTCAAGATTTCTATTCGCTTGATTGTGATAGTTCAAGTCTATTGTCCTTTAGCATTTGACCAAATCAAGCTTGTTTGTGTTTCTTTTATTTTGTCAGCATGGAAAAGTTTTGTATCGTAAACAAATAATTAATAGCCTACCTTGTTTGGTGACCTTGTTGGAACTTGGACCCATTTTTATTTAATGAAATACATTTGTGAATATATGCTTATGAAAACATTATTTTCATTTTATTTTGCAAATGGTCATTGTATCTTATGGTCATAAAATTACTAGTTGTTCATGTTGTTTAGAGGCTTATGCAAGAACATTTTTTCTGTATTTTTTTGTCAAGTGATTGTTGGTTCAGATTTCTACTGGATTGATTTCCATGGCACAAGTCTAACCTCATTTATCATTTTACCCAATCATAGTTGTTTGTAACCCAAGTATCAATGAGAGGCTAGTTGGTGATGCATTGAATAAGATTATGAACTTATTATTTGTTGAGATTTATATTGATTTGATAATGATAGTTTATTGTGCCCCATTTTAGCATTTGATCCAATCAATCTTGTTTCTAACCCAAGATGGATGAGAATCTTGTTGACTATGCATTGAATAAGATTAGGTTGTGAAAACAATGAACGTTTGCATTTGTGCATATTGGCCTGAGCAGTTTGCCAAGCTATATTGGAATCTATGATACATTTTAAATATGTGACTATGCAAAAACTTTGTCATTTGAATTTGGAAGTGGTGATTACATCTTATAGTCGTAAAATTATTAGTTTTTCATGATGTTTAAAGGCTTGTGAAAGTATTATTTTTTATTTCATGTCATTTTCTTGTTCAAAATTTTATTTGCTTGACTACCATAGCCCAAGTTTGATCTCCTTCAATGCTTGAATTAGCAAGGCTTGTTTATAATTTAAGTATGGATGAGAATCTAGATGGTGATGCATGGAACAACCAAGTTTGTTTCTAACCCAAGAATGGATGAGAATCTTTTTGACTATGCATTGAATAGAATTAGGTTGTGAGGAAAATGGTTGAATGATTATCTATAGTTGCATATATTAGTCTGAATAGAGTTTGTTGTGTTGTCTTGAAATCTGTGATACATTTGTAAATATGTTCCTATGAAAAAACTTTTGTCATTTGAATTTGGAAGTGATTATTGCATCTTATGGTTATAATATTCCTAGTGAGCATCATATAAATCGATCATCAAGTGACATTATCAACCTGAATGGCTTGGATATTCTTGTGCAATCGATTACACTGTCCATATTTAATATCCTCTAGGGTAATCCATGTATTCTAATTATCCCATGATGGAGAAGTTGCAAGATGATCTTGCCTTGTAGGTACCTGTACAAGTTAGAAAAAAAAAATATGCATTAGAAAATCTATGTTTTCTCGTGAAATAAAACTTTCAAAATTAAAGATAAGCATAACTAAACAATAATTTCCACAAAATATCTATGACCTAAATCTCCTTGTTATTAGATGATGCATGGCTAGTGGATAGAAAATATGTACTACATTTTCAACTATCATTGATTAACGTCGACTCATGACTAGATGATTGGGTCCCTATGAAAGTAAAAATAATGTTATTCGTAGCGGTAACAATTTACTTATAAAACTCAATAAAAAAAATTAATTTGTAACACATATGAGTCCTCTCATGTGTAGGAGAAGGTACATCTCTAGGATATCTATAAAGAGAAACTCAATACTGTCTAGGGATCCATATATTTTGTAGAGAAGACCTCGAGTCTGTAGAACCTATAGAGGAATCTACATCAAATAATTAATATGAATCAAATAAAGGTGAAATATTTAGCTAAAGAAGTAATCAAGCTATCATATAAGAACTCAAAACTAACATCTGATTTACAAGTATCACAAGACTAGAGATTTGGAAGAATAACAAATTATCTAAAAATTATTAGTGAAGACACACAAAATCATTTAATCAAGGGATATATTTGGTTGATATTGCAAAACTTTTCTTGCAATTAATGAGTAGGATCTTATTTATAAATTCATTCTCTCCATGCCACTCATCTGAAGCAAAGTGGGAAACCCCAAATTCATTTGGTCTCCTCTCTTCTTCCTTGTCCATGGGTTCACTTGCAAATATGGTCTTGATCCATCTCAAAAATGTAATCTCGCATTGGATAAAACATATCCTTATGTGACAATTTCCTTGTCTTTTTACCACACACTTCTTTGTGTTGTCATTGCCTCTACTTTGTTTGTCACTTTGGTCTCCACCTTTTTTTTTGTTTGTCTCTTCCTTCATGCAAAAAGTGGTGGTGAATGAGTTATCCATTGGATCTTTCTGAACATTGGCCACGAGTCATTTGTAGGGAAGTTGATGTTTTTTTCTCTACCCTCTCCACTTAGTAACACATGAGCGGTAATGTTGGACATGCTCATCATGGGAGGCACTTATAAACATACCATTTTCCTTCATCTATGAGGCTTAGTGTTTGTTTTTGGCTCCCTGTGGGGGATTTCCTCTTAAATTTCCTTGCACTATGATGTCCAACCATACTGTGCTTAATTTGAGGGTAGTGCACGTTTCTTCAAAGGCTACAATGTATTTTCACTACCATTTCTTTGTCAATTTAACTACCATTCATGCGAATAGTGTTGTCAAAGAATTTTTTTTTCAGGTCTCTACCTAAGCATTGGTCAAGGGAAATTTGCAGGGTGGATCAACTTTCAATTCTCCACCCTCTCCACTTAGTAACACGTGACTTGTACTGTTGGGAATTCTCATCATGGGAGGCACTTATAAACAAACACTTTTACATTCTTTCCAGAGGATTAGTGTTTGTTTGTGGCTCCTTAAGAGGGTTTTCCTTTTCAATTTTTCCTACACTATGGTGGCCAACCATATTGTGCTTGTCATGGAGGGTAGTTTGTTTCTTGAATGGATACAACACATTGTAGCTACCATTTCTTTACCATTGGTGTTGTTATTTGTGTGAATAATGGTGGTAAACAATTTATTGTTAGGTTCACCTAAACAATGATCATGGGTCATTTGTAGGGTCATCAAATTTTAATTTTCTACCCTCTCTACTTAGTAACAAATTAGTGGTAATTTTGGCCATGCTCATCATCAAAGGAACTTATAAACAAACATTTTTTTGTTATTCTTGGAGGTTGAGTGCTTGTTGTGGATCTACATGTCGGCCACCCCTATTGTTCTTGTTTTGAGGATAATGTGTTTCTTAAAGGACTTTGATGTATTGTAGATATGTCATTATATTGGTGGTGGAAGTGTCGTTTCATGTGATCAATACTGGTGAGTGAATTCTTTTTTGGGTTCGTGAGAACAATGGTCGTACTGGGTCATTTATAGGGTGGTTGGATTCTAATTTGCAACCCTCTCCTATTAGTAACACATAAGTGATAATGTGGCAATGCTCATCATGGGAGGCACTTATATAAACATTTTTTTCCATTTTTCTTGGAGGATCAGTGTTTGTAGGTGGTTGATTAAGAGGGATTTCCTTTTAAATGTCTCAACTACTTTATGTGCACCCCAATTGTGTTTGTCCATTTTTTAGTGGCTTGGTTAAAATTTATTTTTGGACCTAGGAAAGTGGCATTTGTTTCGTACAAAGGTGGTAAACAACACAAGTTAGCATGATCATGGGCCTTTACTCATTTGTAAGGTAGTTGGGTTTTAGTTTTCCATCATTTACACTTAGTATTAGATGAGAGGTAAATGTTGGCCACCATGTTCATTTGGGAAGGTGTTGAGAATGTTATATTCTTTGCAGTGAAATTCAGTCAATCGACTGGCTAGTCGAGGATGATCGACTTGGGGATGGATCGACTAATGGTTAAATCAATTTGATGGTCAATAGATGGTCAACATGTGGTCAATGGGACGACCCAAATAGAGGTTGAATGGTATCTAACTGAAGTTCAAAAGGTTAACCGATTGGAGATCGACTAGATGGTCGATTTGTATCTGATTGGTAGTTGAGTAGTTCGTAGCCGACTCGTGGTCAAAACTTGTCACAAAATCCTGATATTCGCGCGATCGTAGCCAATCATGTTCGTGGATCTATAACCATTTTGGGTGCCATGAATTATGGTTTTACTTGTTATAGATTCCTATAAATAATGCATTATGTAATATTGTAAAGGCTAATATTTGGGTTGTTGTAAAATATTGGCTTAAGAGAGAGTGTTGTAACTGTGCCCTATAAGAGTGCATTGGTCATGAAGATGTAAGTCAAATTGGCTATAGGGTTGTCCTTGTGGTAGAGAAAGAGAGTAGGATATGTGATGTGTCCTAGGTGTGGACCAAGTTCAATCTTGTAACTCTTTATTCATTGAATCAATAAGATAACAAAGGAGCAGGAATCACTCAAGCATTGATGGTTTTCTAGGGTGAGGGTTTTAGGGTAAATCTCTATGTACTGTGTGTGATTTCCATTGTTAACTTTTTGTTTAATTATATCTTCTCTCTCCTATGTGGTTTAGTGTTTCTAACAGAAAGAACTAATAAAAAAAACCTTTTCCATTCCACTTGGGAGGTTCGGGGCTTGTTCTATCTCCCTAAGAGGGTTTTCCTTTTGTAATATCTTATTATATTTTCATCCCAAGTGGGTTATAATGGTAGTGTGTTTCTTGAATGACTATAATGTCTCATTGTTGTGATTTATTTATCTAGAGAAGTGTCATTTTTTGTGCAAAGTGGTGGTAAATGTGTTAATTGGAAAGTATGCTTGAAAAATGGTCACGGTTCATTTGTGGGGCTTTCAATTTGCTACCCTATCTTCTTAGTATCACAAGAGTGGTAATGTTTGCCATGCTCATCATGGATGGCACTTATATACAAACATTTTTCCATTCTTCTTGGAGGTTGAGTGCTTGTTGTGGATCCCTAAGATGTCTTTCCTTTTCAACATCTCTACTACTCTACATCATGGCCACCCATATTGTGCTTGTCTCAAGGGCAATGTGTTTCTTGAAAGACTTTGATGTATTGTATATGTGCCATTATCTTCATAGTGGAAGTGTCATTTCATGCCAAAAGTGGTGATGAGCAAGTTATTTGTTGAGTTTGTATGAACAATAGTCGTGGGTCATTTGTAGGGTGGTCAATTTCTAAATTACAACCCTCTCCTCCACGTACTAACACATGAGAAGTAATGTGGGAATCACATATAAACAAACATTTTTTCATTCTTATTGGGGTCTTAGTGTTTGTTTGTGGCTCTCTAAGAGCGATTACCTTCTCAATGTCTTTCCTACTTTATGGCCACCCTTATTGTGCATGTCCATTTTTTAGTGGCTTCTTTGAAATGCTAGAATGTATTTTCGTTGAAATTTATTTGTCTTGACAAGCAACATTTTGTGCGTACGGAGGTGATAAACAAGATGGGTCAGCATAAGCATTGGCCTCAGGTCATTTGTAAGGAAATTGGCTTTCAATTTTCCATCATTTACACTTAGTAACATATGAGAGGGATTTGTTGGCCATGCTCCTTTGGGGAGGCACCTATAAATGAACTTTTTTCCATTCTACTTGGGAAATTTAGGGATTTTTTTGGCTCCTAAGACGACTTTCCTTTTGCAATCTCTTATTGGATTTGCATCAAAAGCAAGTTATGAGGTCAGTGTGTTACTTCAATGGATAGAACAAATTGTAGCTATGATTTATTTGTTGAGGGAATTGTCATTTCATGTGAATAGTGGTGGTAAATGAGGTAATTGTTGGGTCCACCGAAAGTTTGACTGATGGTCATTCATAGGGAAATTCGCTTTCACTTTGATTCCATCTCCACTCAATAAGACATGAGTTGTAGTGTTTGGCCATGCTAGTTTTCAACCATGTATCGGTCATTAATTTTCAATCCTTCATGCATTACCAAAGGATTGAAAACAATTCCACGTCATTTCTTCTTGCCAATACATGGTTGAAAATACAACGAGCAATGTTTATGTTGTCAATTGATTATTCACTAAAATAATTGGAAAAATGGCAACATTTACATTCCCTGTTTTATTTTCAACCATGTATTGATGAATAATTTTCAATCCTCTATGTGTTACTAGAAGGTTGAAAAAAAAATTGACATCATTTATGCTTGTCAATATATATAGTTGAAAATAAAATTAATAGAGTAAACACTTTCAATTGATTATTTTAGATTAAACAAATTGAGGGAAAAAAAAAAAGGATAACCTTTATTTTGTTGATTTTATTTTAATTATGTATCAATGGATAATTTTGAATCTTCCATGCATTACCAAAAGATTGAAAAAAATAGCAACATTTATAGTTGCAACTACATAATTAAAAATAATATATAACATTATCGGTTGATAAATTAAAAAAAAAAAAAATTAAAGTTTCAATAGCGTAATTGTAGTCGGTGGATAAAATTTAAAGAACATGATATAAATTTTACAATTTATTTTAGAGAAAAAAAAACCCCACCCACCTCTCCGCGTAGATGCTATCGTGCAGCAAACGTGGTCAAAGTGGAAGTTGGATCAAGTTGTAGACGTGGTCAGTGAAAAGGTTAAATGGAGCAGTGGTTACAGCAAATGTTGGATCGAGGTTAGTAACGGTCCAAATGAAATAAGGTTATTGTGCCTTGTTTAACTTTTTTTTATAAAAATTAAGTACCTCGATCAAGCTTTAGATCTTGATATAGATCAAGGTATAAAACTCGAAAGAGGATTTAGTTAACCCTTGTTAAGACTTTGATTGAAAGTTTTTTGGATCTAAAATAAACCGTGAGTCGAGAGTTAGTTTAGACGCTTGATTGAGTTCTTGAAAGTTCAACTAAGCATTTGGAAATTACCTCGACCAAGGATTTGTGCAAACTATTTCCATACACCTACTTTGATCAAAATTATTACGCAAGTTCATGGTTTACCCTTATATATTTTCAACCAGTATTATACATACCTCAACCTTTTGATTTTAAAGGGCTTCATTCAATATAATAATATTTGATAATAGATTCTTTTAAGTTTCATATTGTTCATATTATTATTATATAGATTTATTTATTTAATGAATATTAAAATTTATTTATTATATAGTTTTATGTATGAATTATATATGAATTTATTTTAGGTTTTGTCTAATTATTTTATGAAATGTTTTTTTTTGGAATTTGGCGACACAAATTTGTATAAAATCATTATTTTGTGTTGTTTAAAATTTATTTCTGAATGTAGAAATAAATTTAGCATGATAGAAAACTTCTTGAACATTTGGATTATATAGAAATAATCACTCAAATATATAGATCTAACAATTTCTGATCAAATTTTGAAAAAAAAATCTTAAAAAAAAAATAAATTATTTTATAAAACATTAAGACTATGATATTCGTTTTATATGTTGATATAACTTACCTTTATAGATAATTGACTTTCCTTAATCTAATGATCGTGAATGGAAGATCATTGTTGTAATTGATATCATGGTTTTTATAATTTTAGTAGGTGCCCAATTTAGATAAGATATAAAGGTTTAAAATTTGTGCCATGAAATATTTAAATGAATAGAGTAAAAAGGATATAAAGTGAAGTATGGAAAGTGAGGTAGAAACAAAAATTTAATTAAAATTAAATATGTTTATAAATAAAATAAAAAAGTAATAGAAGGAGAAAATAGATAATGTAATTTATAAATAAAATATAAAAGTAATAGAAAGAGAAAATAGATAATGTATAGGATTTTTTTTTTTGGTAAGGTTAAATTGTAATTAGGATAGTATTTAGTTTTATGAAACTAAGTTTAAATGTT
>JASDQU010949010.1:4660-15247 GCA_032191745.1 Picea mariana | reverse complement strand
ATGGACATGGTCATATTCAACCCTTTCCATGTATAGGGACAAGCCCAAATTCAGACCTATCCATGTACATGGACAAGGCCAAATACGACCCTGTCAACACTCTAACACTATAAAATCTAAAATCTAACTAACAATTTAATACTAAGACTAACCATTTAAATCATAAAATTTAAATTTATTATCTAAGAAATGAGCAGACAGATACATCAAGCATGCAATGCTTAACATATTTGGCCCTGTCTATGTACAGGGACATGCCTGAATTCTAGCCTATCCTTGTACATGTACATGCCCGATTTCGAGCATATCCCTATACATGGACAGGGCTATATTTGGCCCTGTCCATGTACAGGGACATGCTCGAATTTCCCTGTCCAGGTACAGGGACAGGCCCAAATTTGGGCCTGTCCATGAACATGGACAGGGCCATATTCGGCCCTATCCATGTACATGGTCGAATATGGCCCTGTCCATGTACAAAGACAAGCCTGAATTCAGGCCTGTCCCTGTAAATGGACATGTCCATATTCGGCCATGTCCATGTATAGGGATATGCTCGAATTAGGGCCCGTCCCTGTACATGGACAGGGCCGAATATGACCCTGTCAACACTCTAAGACTATAAAATCTAAAATCTAAAATCTAACTAACAATTTAATACTAAAATCTAAAATCTAAAATATTTAATCTAAAATCTAAAATCTGTGATATGTAAGATGTAATCACTATGAAGTTGATTATAAAATAAGTGTTGTCATAATAAGCTAGAACACATATATTAAATTTGTATAAAAAAGGTTAACTGTAGCCCTATGGACTTGTTTATAACACATAGCTCTTTACCTATTATGTACACCATTTTTACATAAGCTCAATGTGATCCAAGGTAATTATAGTACAAGAAATACACTCCTTGTAATATACTCTATATCCATAACACATCTTATGAATAAAACCCATGATGTTCAAAGAAGATAAGGTATACTTAGCTATTATGCATCTACTTATGAGACCTAATCACTGTTTAGTGAAGCTAGCATAATTACAGATATTACGTACTATTAATCACATATAGTATAATGATTACAATACTGTTTTCCATAAGCTGGTATTGGAGTATGAGGTATAGTAGTAAACACATAGTAAGCAGATTAGTATAACTTCTTAGAGAACAAGTGTGTTTGATCCCTTTAACTGGTACATAACAAGGGTGAAAGTGAGATATAATCTTAGTTACATCTCATTGTTATTGATATAATGGCAATCATTGTGCTCTCCATATTTGGTGTTTACTTATAACTCATCTCATACGAGATCAAAGCATAGGGTTGAACAAGGGTTACATATCATTTTGGTTATGAGGTAGTTACTTACCCTATAACTTATAGGAAATCAACATGGTTCGACAAAGAGCAATGTTTGTGATTAACAAACACTATTGGATTACTAGTTGAATAGGGGAACATAGTAGATTGAGTCATAATTATGGGTATTGTATATTACTAATAGTACAAGCATAAGATTACTGATTTAATCATACATAATTACCGTAATCATATCTAAGATGCTTGGTTGGAGCTGAAACAATTATGATATAGATTATACAAGTGCATTACTTCTATATAATATGATAGATAAAACAAGCTTAGCTTATCATAACATAGAACACAAGCTCGGATTAGCTATGGTTCAATTCCATAACGTAGGACACGCTGATCATCAGTTGTAACAAGGTAAAGTAATAACATTGATTATACATACATGATAAGCATTACTGTTTTGTATAAAGGGTGGTATAAGAGTTATGTATACTAATATTTAAAATAAGGATAGGATAGAACTGTTTCCATATGTTGTGATTCTTTGTACACTATAGCTATAGTAAGAATGTTCATTAAGCTAATGACTTGTGTGATACTACTTTGTTCAACACTAAGCACGGGCCCTGTCAACAATCTACACATAAATTTAAAATCTAAATTGTAAGTAACAATTTGAAAATCTAAATTTTAACTAACAATTTAGCTAACTAACAATTTCAAATTAAATTTACATATAGGATAAGCATTATTGTTTTGTATAAAGGGTGGTATAAGAGTTATGTATACTAATATTTTAAATAAGCATAGGATAGCACTGTTCCCATATGTTGTGATTCTCTGTACACTATAACTATAGTAAGCATGTTCATTCAGCTAATGATTTGTATGATACTACTTTGTTCAACACTAAGCACGAGCCCTGCCCATCTACAGGGACAAGCCCAAATTCGGGACTGTCCATGTACATGGATAGGGCCGAATACTGCCCTGTCAACAATCTATACATAAATTTAAAATCAAAATTGTAACTAACAATTTTAAAATCTAAAATCTAAATTTTAACTAACAATTTAGTTAACTAACAATTTCAAATTAAATTTACTACTCTAAATGTACTTGGACCGAATGCCTGCAACACCAATGTCTGCCCGATCGCTCGTCTGCCCGCCCACAACAATGACGTGCAACACTATTGCCAACACCAAACACTATCACCTAGCACTATCGCCAACACCAAACACTATCACCTAGCGCTATCAACTAACAAACAAATCAAGAAAATTATGATAGGCATGATGTGCGTGTAATATATAAACCTTTTTTCAGTCGAAAGGTTCTTTTGGCTGAAAGATTTTGTTGGTYGAAAAGATGTTACTCGATGAAAAAAAATCCGTTCGGCTAAAATTGCACACGAAAATCGAGGGCATCATCATTGTACCRTTCGATTTGATGTTCAAAGGTTCGACTGAAACATATTTTGGTTGAAGAAATAGGACTTTTGGCCGAAAGAAGTATTAGTTCGGCCAAAAAAATGTCTCTATGAATTTTGGAGACCTGATTCTCACAAAATTGTTACCCACCTTCGTGATTTTACCCTATCGTAGTAATTTTCTTAGGGGTTTTTGTGGGAATTTACAGGATTTAGATATTGGATTAAGAAATAAGTTGTAAATACCTATCCATAGCGGATGATTCCAGTCATAAAAACCTTCAGGATGCAACAAAAGATAGATTTTTGAAGATGGAATAACAAGTCATTGATATGTATTGCAACATGGCCCTCCTCAAGGCATCTATAGCAAACAATATTGGACCTTTTGGGGAGGTTGATGACTCTAACTCAAAATTTGGATTGGATGAGAAATTGGGAGATAGTGAATTCCTAGAAAAGGAGTTGAAAAAACTCTTAAGAAAGATAAACCAAGTTCTAGTTCCATCACTTCTTCACATCCTTTATTTAAAATGGAAGAGAAACTAGACATCAAACCCTACAAAGGTGAGATTGATTCTATTAAGTTGAATCATTGGTTGCAATAGTTAGAAGTGTATTTCAATGTCCATAATATAGATGGAGAGAATGATAGTTCATTTTCCCAACTAAAACTAGAGGGACACACACTAACCTAGTGGGAAAGTCACATAACACTTAGGTTGGAGGGTGTGTTGAAGGGAATTTCACCTATAGATAAGAAAATACCCTCTTTGGATGGATACAAAGCAATGAAAAAAACCATGACATATAAAATACATGTTTAAGCTATAGCTAATCATACAATTTCAGAAGGAAATTAGAGGGAGAAAGATAATCTTACTTGAATTCTGATGGTTTTCCAATGTATCCATAGCCCATTTCAATTTCTATATCCAATGATGTTGTTTCACCTAGTTACCTCCAAAATAATTAGAAAAGAATGAAATAAACACTAAACCAAATAGGAGAGTGAATACATAATTTAAACACATAGGAGTAATGGAAAACACACTCAATACATAGAGATTTACCCTAGAAACCCTTAACCGAGAAAACCAACAATGCTTGAGTGACTCCTTCTCCCTCTTGTCTTCTTCATTTGTTGAATATAGAGTTACATGAATAACCTTGGTATACACCTAAGACACAAACATCATCATACTCAACTTACATCTTCATGACTCTTCTATATTTCTGAAATCCAAGAGTTATATCATTAAAAATCATATTTTATAATATTACATCACATCATATTTATAGGATTTACATAAGGAAAAACCCTAATTCATGGCACCCAAAAATGGTTACAGAACCATGAATATAATTGGTTGCAATACCACGAGTCTAGGGATTCTATTATAATCGACTACCAGTCGATCTTCACTCGGCTATGAACTAGTCGACCACCTATTGACCTCCAATCAGTCTTCTAGAAAGCTACCATTTGATCTTCTGTCGACCTCCTAGTATACCACTTCAAAATTTGACTTGAATTATTTTCTAGTCAAACTCACCTTATCGATCCACCTTGACTAGCCAATCATTTGACTGTGTTTCCACTGCAAAGAATATAACTACCCAACATTCTCCCACTTGTTGTCTTCTTTACTAATACAAGAGGACTTGAAATTTTGTTTACTCAACCAGGGCAGTAATTTCCATTGCTTCTCTACACCAAGAGAAATTCACAACACTCATAGACTTGGTCAATGAGTCTAGTATGTTTTCCAAAGTGTCTACCTTATGCAACATCACCTTATTTCTTTCCATCGTGTCTCTTATGAAATGGTGATGTACATCAATATGCTTTGTCCTTGAATGGTAAGATAGGTTCTTTGTCAAAAAATTTCACTCCGACTATTTCAATTTCTCCTCATATCTTTCTTACTTAAACCCAATCCCTAAACATAGTCTGTGCAATGATACTTCTTCTTTGATTGCATGGGTGGCTATCGTTTTATCATCTCCTATTGTTGACAAGGATACTACTACCCATCTCTTACTCATCCAACTGATTTCTCCACCGAACATCTTGAACACATATCCATTAGTCGAACTTCATCAATTCAAATATCCATCCCAATCGGTGTCGAAAAATCCATGAGCATTAACTTTTCTATTAGTTTCAAGTTTCCCTTGGTAGTAGATAACATATTCTGTTGTTCTATGCAGGTACCTGAAAAATTCTCTTGACAATAGTATAGTGCTCTTTCCCAGGTATTGATGTGTACCTACTCAATAGTCCCATTGTATGTGCAATATCTAGTCAAGTGTAGACCATTGCATACATCAAACTATGAATAACATTAGCAAAGGGAACATGTGCCATGTCCTCTATTTATTCCTGTGTATTTGGACAACATTTAGAATTTATTTTTACTCCTACTTGAATAGGTACCTTGACTAGTTTTCATTCCTACATGTTGAAATGTTTTAAGACCATTTCAATATAATTCTTCTGATTTAACCAAAGTTTTCTAATTTCCCAATCTCTCTTAATTTCCATTCCCAGAATGAAGTTAGCAACATTGAGATCCTTCATGTCGAACTTTGAGGAAAACTACATCTTCACCTCCTTTATTACATCAATGTTTTTCCCGACCAACAACATGTCATCTACATACAATGGTACATTTATGAAACTGTTTCCATCTTCCTTTAAATATACACAGTGATTAGCCTTGCTTCTCACAAATCCCAAACTAAGGATGTATGTGTCAAAATTTTGGTACCACATCCTTGGTGAGTGCAAATCCTTTAGGATGTTTCATGTAGATTTATTCTTCCATGTCCCCATGTAGGAATTTTTTCTTCACATCCATTTTCTCTATTTGAAGATCAAATGTTGCAGCCAGAGACATCGATACTCTAATTGAAGTTAATTTTGCAACAGGGGAAAAAATATCACCAAATTTGACTCCTTCGACTTAGGAATACCCTTTTTCTATCAATCAAGATTTTAACTTCTTGAATTGACATGCTAAATTCATATTTTTCTTGAACACCCACTTGCTACCAATAATTTTCCTTCCATTAGGTAGCTCAACCAAATCCCACATCTCATTATTGAAAAAGGATTCCATTTCTTCAACCATGTCATCCTTCTAGAATTTACTCTTTGTTGATTTGAATGCCTCCTTGACTGACTTGGACTCATCATTAGTGGCAGATAATAAAAATGTAGAAAAATTCGAGTGGAATATACCTTTCTGCTAGTTTCATTACTCATTTAGACCTCCTTACAACCATATTATGCGATTCCACCTCTTCATCTTACTTACCCATCTTGTCTAAATCAAATTCCTCATTCCTTAGCTCAACCACCAATTTCTATGGTTCTTTCTTTCTTTGAACCTCTTCAAACCTGGAAGTTCCTCTAACTTAAATATCACATCTCATTTATACACTATTTTCTTTAACACCAGATTCCATAGATTATATCCTTTTATTCCATCCTTGTAGCCGACAAAGACACTTAATTGCTTTATTTTTCATGTTGTTCCTCTTTTCCTTGGTAACATGAACAAATTCATCAAGCCAAGAACTTTGATATGTGTGTGAGAGAGGATTTCTTTCCAAACCATACCTCATGTGAATTTGATTCGACTAGTGTTGATGAAGGAGACCTATTTATCAAATATCGTGCAATGTCGACTACCTCTACCTAGAATTCTTGTGCAAGCCTAGAACCACTAATCACGATCCTTTCCTTATCCATTAAAATCATATTCATTCTTTTAAAAAATCCATTCTCATAAGGGGTGTATGGGGTGGTATTTTGGCATGCTATGCCACATTGCTTGAAAAACTGCTTAAAATACTTACCACAAAACTCACCTCCATTTTCAATTCTCAGTACCTTGATATTCTTATTTGTTTGGATTTCCACAAGATATTTAAACTCCTTGAACTTAATAAAACCCCATATTTCTTCCTTAGGAAATACAACCATGTTTTCCTGGAGAAATAATCTATGAAGGAAAAATAATAGAGGGATCCTCCTAGTGATTGAGTTGGTATAGGCCCAAGCACATCACTATGTATCGATTCTATAATCATTTTTTCCATTGTATATCTATACGGGAATCCCACACAATTCTATTTTCCATAAATTACATGTTCATAGAAATCGACTTCTAAATTAAAAACCAAAAAACCTTTGGCCATACCTTTATTATGCATAGATCAAAGTCCCTTTTCTCCAGTATCTCCCATCCTCTAGTGATACAACATGTTCGGGTCAACTAGATGAGGAGAAGTTGAGTTGGTCACAATCAATTCAACCATAGTGAAATTGATCATAGTCAATTTGACCTTAGGAACAATTGTGTTTTTACATCTAATTGAGTCGACATTCCCAAACAACTTGTACATGGTTCCCAGTTCAAAATTTTCTCATTATGATCATTGCTTCCTTGACCATTTTGCATGAATCATTCTGAAAGAAAGTGTTCACACCTGGAAGGTTTATAATCCTCCCATCCTATAGCTGTAGTTAGATTCTACCTCATCCAACAATTTTGGATTTCAAGCCATCCCCCAAGAACACATCTCCTCCTTCATATTTCTCATATTCACAGAAACATTCTCTGTGAGGTGTCCTATGAAAATATGCACCTGATTCGATCAACCGAACATCATTCTCCAATGGTGTATTGGTTGATTTCCAGATACATGTCTCCTTCTTTTTCTGAAAAATTCTTTCCTTAAGTCAATTTATTCTTTTCATATCCTAGACTATTATCATTTGCTTTTGACTTGCAGAACCTTTTGTAATGCCAACATTTATCACATTTCCATCATCTTCTCGTCTAATGAACTAGAGATTTATACATACCACTTGAATTCAAATTTCTACTCGAGAATTTACCTTTTCCTCTGTCAACCGATCGATCTCTCACCATCAAGGATTCGTTGGTAGATACTTCCACATTCTTCCATATCATTTCCTTTGACATGATAGACACAACCACATCTCCAAGTGTTACTATGATTGAATTAATCTTAATAACCATTATTAGACCATCCCATGAATATGGAAAAGGAAACAACATGATGATACATTTCTCTTCCTTGATGATTTTGATCTTCATAGAAAACAATTGAATTATTATAGTATTTATTTTGTTCAAGTTCTTTTTTATTGACCTCCCATCACTCATCCTTAGAAGGTACAATTTATTTCGAAGAAACAACTTGGTTACTAGGGATTTTGACTGGTACAAGTTCCCTGACATGTCCTACAATTTCTTTTCTATGTCTTCATATAAGACATTCAACAATACTGAATCTTTAAGAAAAAGTCAGATAATACTCCTTTCCTTCCCATCGTTTCTTTCCCACTCTTACTTCGAAATAACTCTTGGAATTGTTCCATGATCCAAAATGAACCATTGATCCTGATCTACAAGGATATCTTCCATTTTAAGCTTCCTTGGCACAAAATTATGGCCTTTGAATTTGTCAATCTCAATCCTCTAATTGCTTGCCATTCTTTTAAGCAAAGATTTCAAATCTTTTACTTACATATCCCACTAGACCTAGGGTTTAGTACATATCCAAGATCTGCTCAACCTTGCTCTAATACCAAAATGTAGCAGAGCACCTAAATGAGATCTACCATAGCTACTATACCAAATGAAAGAAACACTAAACCAGATAGGAGAGTGAAGACATAATTTAAACACATAACAGTAATATAAAACACACTCACTACACAAAGATTTACCTTGGAAACCCTTAATTGGGGAAAACAACAATGCTTGAGTGATTCCCGCTCCTTCTTTTAGAATTATTCATTTATTGAATAAATATTTACATGGCTAACCTTGGTCTACAATTAATACAAAATAATCATCATACTTCACTTACATATTCATGACTCTTCTATGTCTCTCAAATCCAACGGTTCTATCATTAAAAATTGTATTTTATAGTATTACATGACATCATATTTATAAGATTTACATAAGGAAAAAACCTAATTCATGTCACCCAAAAATGGTTATAGATCCATGAAGATAATTGGCTACAATCTCGTGAATCTTGGGATTCCATTATAGTTGACTACATGTCAAACTTCAGTTGGCTATGAACTAGTCAACTACTTGTTGACCTCCAACTAGTCTTCTAGTTGACTGCCACGCAATATCATGTCAAATTCTCAATCGATCACTTCGACCTTTGACTTAACCATCGACTTGACTTTTCCCTCAGTCGAATATTCACCTAGTAAATCCACCTTGACTAGCTAGTCAATTGATTGTGTTTCCACTGCAAAGAATATAACTACTAAACAAAGAACAACCTTCCTCATTCCTTCATAAAATAATAAATGAAATCTTGCATGAATTAAACTCTAATATAGTGACTCAAGATTACTTAAATTAACAAAATCTTAACAAAGGCACATAAAAGATCTATAACATCAAGATTTTGGAGTGGAAACAGAGTAGTTATATATTGATAAAATGAAAGAGATTACAACGAATATTATTTACCTTAAGATCTATTTATGTACTTCTTAGCTCCAATACCCAAATATCCTCTCATTAGAATGATATAGCACCGTATCATGGTAATATTCCCTAACCTATGCCTTAATAACAGTAGTGTTGATGCTCACCACTCAACAATTATGGAAAACAATAGACCGAATATGTTTTTCCAATGCATTAGCATAAATATGCTCTTTAAACTCTTCTAGCTTATGAACTAGCCTCTTCCCTTCGCTTTGGTTGCTTCTTATAGATTCTTGAAGAGCTAAGAATAGACTTCATGGTATGTGAGTTGAGTGAATAAAAGTCATGCACAATTTCCATGCATATTTATGATCTCATGCCAACCCATTACTCATTGATCTCCTCATAAATTTCTAGTTATTGAAGTTTGATGGGAGAGGTGGCCATGGGTTTTGTATAGGAAACCCATGATTGGCCATGCCTGATCTATGAGGAAGGTGCATCTAGCCACTCTTCTACTAGGAAGAATAATGGGGAAGGCATTTTATATATTTTTATGAGAACGTTTCGATGATTTAAGTGAATTTAAGCTTCATTACATATAATAAATTCCTTGCAAGGACTATGGTGGAAAATACAAGTTTAATAGATTCCCCCCAATGTGTGAGGTCAGAAGAGGAAGTGATGGAATAAATACATTACGAAAATAGATTTTGACGAATTTACTAAGGAGGAGCTCTATAGATTAAGAAACCAAGAAGTACCTACAAGAAATAAATCAACCAATCAAATATATATCATCCCCAAGGTAGGCATACCCATGCTCATATATATGAATAAGAATGGATGCCAACACAATACATTGTGGATCTATGAAATGAAATGCAATACCATGTCCATGAAAATAACATGTAAACTATCATGGATATTCCAATAAAATAGTTTGTCACAATAGAGCTTGTAATATTTTGAAAAATCTTATATTATGCAAGTCATTTCCTTACATTACATATTAATTATGACTAGATTAGTGATTGAATTTATGAAATAACTAAAATTGAAATGAAAGAATAAGAAAATAAACACACTATCCACATAATTGAACATGATATGTATCTTGAGAAACCAAATATGGGAGAAAACTAGGCTAGAAGGAGAGGCCTATGCTCTACTCTCTTTCCTTCAGTTATGAAATGCAAGTACAAAGCAAGGGGAACTCATTATGGAGTTAGATTTGACACTGTGTATTGAATGGATACTATAGAATATCCTACCTCCTCTATTATTCTCTCAAAATCCACTCCTAGATGCTTTGATCAACTATGGAATAAGT
>JASDQU010949009.1:0-23790 GCA_032191745.1 Picea mariana | reverse complement strand
AGTCAAAGAGGCACAAGAAACAGATTCCTTCGCCCGAAATGTGACCCTGTACCTACAACAAGAACCCACTGGAGAGAAATATGAAGGCTATCAGATGACCGAAGGAGGTTTGCTCACCTACAAAGGTAGACTGTACATTCTCAATTGTGACGACTTGAAGAGGTTCATCATGGATGAACTACATAAAAGACCCTACGCTAGTCACCCAGGATACCAGAAAATGATTATTGCCACCCGAAAACAATTTTATTGGCCGGGATTGAAGAAGGACGTAACCAAATATTTGGCCCAATGCATAGAATGCCAACAGGTTAAAGCAGAACATCGACACCCAGCAAGACTATTACACCCTTTACCCATCCCAGAATGGAAATGGGAAACCATCTCCATGGATTTTATCACTGGATTACCAACTTCAACCAAACAGAATGACGCCATTATGGTATTGGTGGATAAACTGAGCAAGTCTGCTCGTTTCATCCCCGTCAAATCGACCTGCAAGGCGGTAGATATCGCACAGGTATTCATGAAAGAGGTGTTTCGACTACACGGCATGCCGAGAGAGATAATATTTGACAGAGACACAAAATTCACTTCCAAATTCTGGAAATCACTAATGGCGGGTTTAGAGACCAAATTGTTGTTTAGTACCGCCTATCACCCTCAAACTGATGGACAGACAGAAAGGGTAAATCAGATATTAGAAGATATGTTAAGGATGCATGTGATGCATCAACCTAGGAAATGGGAAGACTACCTGCCATTGGTAGAATTTGCCTACAACAACGGCTACCAAGCATCCTTAAAGATGAGTCCCTTCAAGGTCCTCTATGGTAGGCCGTGTAATACTCCAGTCAGCTGGAGTAACCCTGTAAACAGGATTTCTACTAGACTCGAAATGTTGAAAGAGATGGAACAACAAGTGACTCAGATAAAACAAAATCTGAAGGTCGCTCAGAACCGACAGAAAAGTTACGCTGATCAAAAGAGAACTCCAAGAGAGTTCAAAATGGGAGACCATGTATACCTAAGAATTAAGCCCAGAAGGAGCTCCCTGAAAATGGGAGCTTGTGCCAAATTGGCACCCTGTTATTGTGGACCCTTTGAGGTTCTAGACAGAGTGGGACCTGTAGCTTATCGGCTAGCACTTCCTCCCACAGTAAAAACACATAATGTTTTCCATGTTTCATTATCGAAGAAATATGTACATGATGCTAATCATATAATTGAATGGTCTATGATCTAGGTGGAACCGGAGGGAGAATTTCTACCAGAACCCCAAAGCATATTGGACAGAAAGGAAACCCGGCTCCGGAATAGAACCATTGCACAGGTCAAGGTGCAATGGAAACATTTTGGCCCAGATGAGGCTACATGGGAGATGGAAGATGCCATGAAACTGGCATATCCGATTTTGTTTACTTATATACATGCAATTCATGTTAGTAGATAAGAACATCGAGGACGATGTTCCTTTTAAGGGGGAGGGAATTGTAACACCCCGTTTCCCCCAACTTGTAAATATATATATATATATATATATATATCTCAACTGGCCAAGAACTATGGAAAACTCATAAATATGATTATGTGATGTAAATGGACCTTGAGGAAGAGGTCAATGAATGTGAATAACATTCTGAATTTATTGCAGGACTGTTTATGAGGGGATGTGTAGAAAAAGAGACCACGATGGTGGTGGAAGGCACCGAAAAAGGTGGCGTTAACTTCCACCGAGAATTAAATACCGTATTTGGACTCCACTGGCCTAGAGAACCAAAAGCGGCTCGCTGGCCCTGAAATTCAATGCCTCGCAGGCTGGTAGGCGGATGGCTTGACGAGGGATGGGATGGTTAACCGCCCACCCATAGAGCCATCAAGCCGGATTGACGCGAGGGTAATCGTGCCACACGCAACCTCGCGAGAGGATAAGGCGTATGGCAGAGACGATTGAAAGGGTAGACACGAGGGGAACCCTGGATCACGCAGAGTGAGTGATAACAGAGAGGAAGGATTGCAACCTTCGCTCCTGGTCACTGGCAGACAGAGAGACGCAGTCTCAGAGCATCGTGGTCTCAGCTCGGGGGTGGCTAGTGGTAAATCTGTTGGGAGTCGCTACGCCTACGGTTGGGTGGAAACGAGCACCCCTCTCAGTAGTCGTACCCACTTCTGGTGTTATTTCTGATAAGTGTTTTATATATATTTCATCTTGAAATTCATAGACTAGTATATGTATATATATGCTCATAGAACTGTGAAATTGTGAATGATTTCAGTGTTAGAATGTCGATGCAGTGTTTGATAAGAATGAATAGATATATGCTTATAATAGAAGAAACCATGCATGATATATGTTGATAAATGGATTTGATTATGCATGAGTTGAACCGAGTCGGACTTCCAGTCCATCCTTGGGAGTTTGTTTCCCTTTGTCTGTTTCCAGGAATGCCCTGGATTAGATCTCTTCATAGAGATTCCCTTCTTAGAAAGGCTTACCAAGAACCTGGAAAAAGGACTTGAATGTGCAAGTCTTAGCAACCCTGTATGAAGAGGAATGACCCTCTTAAAAATCTCGAAGTAGCAGCGTAGGGATAAGTATTGATCAACGGATGAGATCCTGTCGGGGAACCTGCAGTCATTCACGATCGTTAAATCGAAGGAATGAACGAGGGCGTTCATTGCCTTAACCCTTTTTCCTCTATCTTCGTGAATAGCGAGGAAATCCGAATCGTAGACCCCCAGGCTCCATGAGAACATCTAGACCGGTGGTTTTTCCACGTCCAAAGAGCAGTAGGAAAGGGTGCAGCATCGGGATCGATCTGAACCGTCAAATCTTAGCTAGGAAACCCGACAGCCGTTAGATCTATAGGGAGATAGACGAGGGTTAAGCCTTGTGAATAGGGGTAAAAAGGATCAGAGCCGTCCATCCGAGGAGGACAGGTGGCAGAGATCCAGGGATCTCGTGATCTCGGAGGTTCGCGGGCTAGGAGTCCAAAAGTTGGATGCTCCAAGTTGCGAATGGTGAAGCCACGAGAGGATCAGAGCCGTCCATCCGAGGAGGACAGGTGGCAGAGATCCAGGGATCTCGTGAGCTCGGAGGTTTGCGGGGTAGCAGTCCAAAAGTTGGATGCTCCAAGTTGCGAATCGCGAAGCCACGAGAGGATCAGAGCCGTCCATCCGAGGATGACAGGTGGCAGAGATCCAGGGATCTCGTGAACTCGGAGGTTCGCAGGGTAAGGATCCAAGCATTTGGTGCTCCAAGTTGCTAGACGCGAGGAGTGAGAAAGAAGGGTAGCCGTTGGATCTGGGCCGCAGGAGAACCGTCGGATCTACATATAGGATCGTGTATCGGGGTTTTGTAGGTTGAATCCCTTGATCTTGGCAACAGAAGCTGCGAATTCACGAAGCGCGATATTCTGACGAGATCAGAACCGCCCATTATTTGGGACGCGTGTCAGGAGATTCCGAGGAGTCGGGGATCGAAGAATCGGAGTTTTCAAAGGCGTGAAACTCTTACATGTTGGAATCGCGAAACGCGATACTCCGACAGGAAAGAATATAGCGTGGGGCCACACAGGAGTCGGTGGAGGACAGGTGGTAGGTTAAAAACCGAGAGCCATTGGAGAATCGGGATTTGAGGAGTCGGGAATCCCGTAGGCGCATGCAGTTGGGCATCGCAAACCCCAAAACCTCGACAAAGGGGTAAGGTTGTGGTCACGGGGTGATGGTTACGTGGACCAGGGGCTGAGCCAGGAGGGCTAGCGTGAAAAAGGCACGTCGGGAATCAGAGAATCGCGAGTCTTGGGGATGTTCGCACATCGACATTGAAAACGTCGAAATCCCGATAGGAGCCTAGGACTGTGGCCATATGAAGGCAGGTCATGTAGACCAGCAGCATAGCCGGTAGGGCTAAGGTGAAAAGGAGCTCATCGGTAGTCGGGGATTCTGTCCCTTGGGGAAAAATGAAAAAAAAAATTTACTACGTTATAGTGGGTATGTGACACTTCCTAACTGTCAAATGTGAGTTACGGTCATTTGACATTGACCACTCCGAGCGCAAAAGAGTTTGGAACAATTGGAATCCCTGAACGTCGAAATTGTGAATCAACGCGAGTCGTTGATCGAGGATCCATTGGGATATTTTCTCAATCGTTCGATCAACTAGTGGAAGGACAACGCAAGTACTTCAGTGAAGTCTGGATCCAAGGTATTTGACATGTTGGTGTGTTAAGCACCGATGTACGTGGCTAAGAATTCAGGAACTTYGGGACTTCGAAACTCCAGGACTCCGGAAGATTCAAGGATATAGGAGGATGTGTTAGATGTCGAACAACCTCAACCATCCATCATAACGAATGATGAAGCCAGAGCAATCAATCATCAAGGCTTGGAGGTGTCCATGATTCGTCGGAGTTGTGGGAAGTGGAGATCGACGGAGRAGACTCATAGCGCGTTGGAAGTTGCATGAACTTTAAATCTATGGAGGGTGTGCACTATTAATCTAGACTGTCCATTGTTYTGGCGACGTGTCAATCCAGGATCTACGTGCACAGTGACGAAGGAGTTAACAAACTCTCATGTTGGAACGTGTGAGTCGTAGATATCATAATGAGATTAAATCATGACCGTTGATTTGGGGCAGTGTTGAAGTTTCAGTTAAGCGCCCATTTGTGTAGCACTTGGTCACATCCTTTGTTCATATGGAGGATAACGCCGAACAACTAGAGCTAGAGGCGTAAGCCTGCAGATACAAGATTATGAGTTCGTGAGTCTACGAGTCCGCGAAGATGGAAAAATGGCTAAGTGTTGGGACTTCTCGGACAAACTTATGAAAAGAAGGAGTATGAGTCTATGAGTCTGCAGAGATTGAAAAATGGGTAGGTGTTGGGACTTTTCAGACGGACTTATGAAAAGGAGAATTATTCTTTCATGAGTCCAAAAGTCCTTGAGTCCACGTAGATGGAAAAGTGGCTAAGTGTTGAGACCCTTCTGACGGACTTATGAAAAGGATAACTATGCTTTCGTGAGTCTAGAAGTCTGCGAGTCCATGAGTCCGCGTAGATGGAAAATTAATCTAAGTTTTGAGACTTTTTAGGTGGACTCGTGAAATAAAGAATTATGATACATTATTGGAACAAAATTGTACATAATTTCATGGATCTTGTTAATTATTTTAGCCTAACAAATTTTGTTGGCTGCAGATTTTGCAAAAGTAGAGGTACAGAAAGAAACTTTAGTTCTTGTATAAGGAATAGAGTCATAGAAGATGCTCAAGGATCTTACAGGCATGAGGAAGAGATCAGAGGTCTACATGTCAACTTGGGGAATGTTGTGACAAATTCAAATGGAAGAAGAGATAGGCAAGATCATGTCACTATGAGAAGCCTGCATAGGGAAGTGCAGAGCTACGGGGCTGATAATGAACAGATTATGAAGGATCGGGAAGAGATACTTCAGAGCTTGAACATGCCGCATAAGTAAGTTAACAAAGATTATTGCACCAAGCAATCATCTAGTGCTAGACAAGTATCAATATCTAGATCCCATAGCAAAAGGGATGATCATGGAAATGATAGGCAGTCAAGAAGCATGAGCAGGTGCCATCATTCTCCAAGGAAGTCCACTAGAAGAATTCATGCAAGCTCAGGGCCAAGGAGTAGCTCAAGTGTATCTCATGTTCAGAGGCAAAGAAGAAGGCCAGAGGCATACATCTAGCAAGGTGAACTCAGGAAAATCGAGCCACCTACTTTTAATGGTGAGCACAAGAAAGGAGAAGAGGCAGAGGCCTGGCTGTTGGAAATGAAGAAATATTTCCAACTACATGATTACCCATCCCGGGTAGAAGTTAGAATTGTGACCTACCACTTGCAATGAAAGGCAACCATGTGGTGGGATCAACTTAAGCAAACCAAGAACCTCAATTAGAAAAAGATCTCATGGAGGTAGTTCAAAGGATATTTCCAAGAGAAATATTTGTCCGAGCATTACTATGAGAGAAAGATGAAAGAGTTCTTTGAACTCAAGTTGGGAACCATGACAATGGAGGAATATGAGAAGCGATTCTTTGAATTGTTGAAGTATGTTGACTTCATCAAGGATGAGAAGGTTAAAATCCAAAGGTTTATAAGCGGGTTACCCTCCTTTTATAGTGACAAGATTCAATATGATAACCCCAAGACCTTGGAGGAAACCATAAGGAGAGAAAGACATCTTTATGCGCAGAGCAAAGGAAGGCCATATTTCCAAAAGTCTTGGAATGACATGATCAAAGGGAAAAAGGATCAAAGGCAGAAAGGTTTTAAACCACCCTTTTCTATAAATAACTCCCAAACAAATCAACAAGGTCATGCAACCAAAAATGATCAAAAGAATGCAAATTCATTTGGGAAAAAGCCAAGGCAGGGGTTTGTTCAATGTTGGGGATGTGAGGGGAATCACTTATATAGGGACTGCCCTCACAAAGGAGAAAGAATAAGGACTCTCCACAACATTCATGAGAATGAAACAATGAAATACATGGGAGGAAGCATGCCAAGGGTTTATGCAGCCTTGGACAACAAGCAAGAAGAATACCAATCCCCCATGATCGAAGTGGAAGGTAAGATTGATAACTAGCCCATAACAATTTTAATTGATTCCAGAGCTAGCCATAGTTACATCAATGCTAGCATTGTTGAAATATTTCACTTGCAAAGAAGTAAGCATAAGAAATCTTGGTTAGTCCAGTTAGCCACGGGGGTTGAGAGAAAGATAAATGAGTTGGTTAAAGGTTTTCAAATAGACATGAATGGGCTCAACACAAACATAGATGTAAACATCATACCATTGGGTTCATATGACTGTCTAATTGGCATGGATTGGTTGGAAAAACATCATATTGTCCTAGATTGTTACAACAAGACAATCACATGTCTTGATGAGGAAGGGAAACAAGGCAAGATTCAAGGCAATCCAAGAGTTGTAGTTGTTAGAGAGATTTTGTCTATGCAGTTGAAGAATAGATTTAGGAAGGGATGACAAGTGTTTGCAACCCATATGGAAAAGGCCGCCAAAGATAAAGTGGAAAGCAATGAAGACCATTCAGTCTTGAGGAATTTTGAAGATTTTTTTAGAGAAATTCCAGGATTTCCACCCAAGAGAGACATCGATTCCTCTATTGATCTAGTGCCAGGAGTTGCCCCAATGTCTAAGACACTATACAAAATGGGTACACCAGAATTGAAGGACTTACAGATGCAGCTTGAAGAGTTTTAAAAAAAGGGCTATATACCCCCAAGTGTGTCACCTTGGGGAGCCCCGATTCTTTTTGTAAAGAAGAAGGATGCAACCTTAAGGTTCTGTATTTATTGCAGACAACCTAATAAGGTTACCATAAAGAATAAGTATCATTTGCCCAGAATTGATGATTTGTTTGATCAACTGAAAGGTGCAAGGATCTTTTCAAAGATCGAATTGAGATTAGACTATCATCGAGTAAGGATAAAGGAATAAGACATCAACAAAACAACATTCGGGACAAGATATGGGCATTATGAATTCACGGTAGTGCCATTTGGGCTATCAAGTGCCCCAACTGTTTTTATGTGTCTGATGAATGGAGTGTTCAGGGAGTACCTGGACAAGTTTCTAATTTTGTTCCTAGATGATATCCTCGTCTATTCTAAATCAAAAGAGGAACATGGGAAACATTTAAGAATGTTATTGCAAGTTTTTAAGAGAGCATAACTTGTATGCTAAGCTAAGTAAGTGCATATTTTACCAGAAGAAGATTCACTACTTGGGGCATATAATTTCAGCAATAGGAATAGAAGTTGATCCTGAGAAGATAAAGGTCGTTAGAGGATGGCTAGCACCGAAGAATGTGACAGAGGTCAGATCATTCATGGGTCTTGTCGGTAATTACCGAAGATTCATAAAATGATTCTCAAAGATTGCAAGTCCAATCACTTATTTGCAAAAGAAGGGAGTGAAATTTGAATGGACTTCCAAGTGTGAATAGAGTTTTCAACAGTTGAAGGGAATATTGACAAGTGCACCAATCTTGAAGATTGCAGATCCAAATGAAGATTTTGTTGTGTGCACTGATGCATGCAAAGAAGGACTCGATGGAGTTCTCAGTCAAAAGGATCATGTGGTATGCTATGAGTTCAGAAAATTATAAGAGCATGAGAGGAATTATGCTACACATGACTTGGAGTTAGCAATGATTGTACATGCATTGAAAATGTGGAGGAATTACCTTATGGGTAAGAAATTCGAGCTAAGGACAAACCATTTTGGTCTGAAGCATTTGTTTGGACAACCAACACTAAATGCTAGGCAAACTAGATGGTTGGAATTTCTAAGTGAATACAACTTCGAAATTAAGCATATAAAGGGAAAGGAAAATCAAGTGTCTAATGCACTCAGCAGGAGAGATCACGAAGTCCATATTGCAAACATTATCATGTACGAGACATATCTGAAAGACAAAATTATTGCAATAGCAAATTCATATCAGAATTATTTAAAAATAAAAGAGACATTACAACAAGGTAATTTTCAACAGAAATTTAATTATTATGAGTTGAAAGAAGATGGAATTATCATGTACAAAGGTAAGGTGCATGTGTCGAATTCCGAGGAGCTGAAAAAATGCAGTGTTGAAGGAGATGCACAATGTGCCATATGTCGGGAACCCACGATATCAAAAAACAATTGCAGCAGTAAGAAGTCAATATTTTTGGCCAGGAATGAAGAAAGAAGTGGCTAATTACATAGCCAGATGTCTAGAATACCAAAAGGTAAAGACAAAACATAGACAACCAACAGATTTTCTATAGCCATTGCCCATTCTGAAATGGAAGTGGGAAGTAGTTACAATTGATTTTATTACTAAGTTGCCCAGAACAATGAAGCAACATGATTCCATCATGGTGGTGGTGGATAAGTTAACTAAAGCAACACATTTTATTCCAGTAAAGACTACACACAAGGCATCAAATATTGCAGAAATTTATATGAGAGAAGTTGCTAGGCTACATGGAGTGCCTAAAGAAATAGTTTCAGACAAAGATTCAAAGTTTACTTCCAATTTTTGGAAGGATTTGTTGAAGGGATTTGGGACAAATTTAAATGTTAGTACAACATATCATCCAGAGTCAAATGGGCAAACAGAAAGGACTAACAGGATAATTGAGGACATGCTTAGAATGTATGTGATGGATCAACCATCAAAGTGGGAAGATTATATTCATTTAGTTGAATTTTCCTACAACAATGGGTATCAGGCCTCATTGAAAATGAGTACATTTGAGGCATTGTATGGTAGAAAATGTAACACACCAATGATTTGGGATAATCTAGCAGATAAAGTAGTTGTTGGGCCAGAACTATTAAAAGAAATGGATCAGATGGCAAAGATAAAGTAGAATTTGAAGGTTGCCCATGATATGCAAAAAATTTATGCAGATAAGAACAATGTTTTTAGAGATTTTAAAGTGGGAGATCATGTGTTTTTGAAAGTGAAGGCAAAGATAAGTTCATTGAGATTATGAAGTTGCCCGAAGCTGGAAACAAGATATTGTGGGCCTTTTGAAATATTAGAAAAGATAGAGCCAATTGCATAGATGTTAGCTTTTCCTGCATCCATGAGATTGCATAATATATTTCATGTGTCGTTCAAGAAATATGTGTCTGATCCTAACCACGTAATTGGTTGGAATGTGATCCAGGTGGAGCACGAAGGGGATTTTTGGGTGGAACCAGTACGCATCCTGGACTGGAAAGTCAAAGTGCTCAGGAACAAATCCATAGGGATGGTAAAGGTTCAATGAACTTGATATGGTCCTGAAGATGCTTCATGGGAGCACGAAGAAAACACGCAAGCAAAATACCCACAAATTTTTGACAGTTTTGAAGAAACCATAATGCAAGACTCCATTTTGAGCAACTAAAATTTTGAAACCACATCTCATAGCCCTGGCCAACTCCATTGGGCACCTTGATAAAAGAATGGCTCATTCATTGGGTTATCCTTGATAAACGAATGGTACATCCCTTGGGTTATCCCTAATAAACAAATGGTGCCTTCCTTGGGTTGGCGAGTTGCGAGGAACATGAGATTTTGGTTGGAGTTGTTGTTGAAATTGTTAAATTGCAGAATTTTATTTCTAAGTATTGTGATGTAAATTTGCATATATGTATATTGGCATAGAGTGCACCCAGGACGACACACAATTGTAGGAGAGGGGGGATGTAACATCCCCAGTTTAATTAATGCTTATGTAGATATAATATGTGGCTACGACCAAGCGATGTAATATGCAAATTGTATTTCCTTGTTTTATTAATAAAAATGTGATGCCGACTGCTAAGGGGACACAGACAAGAGATGGGGGATAAATTAATCCACAAGAGAGGGGAGTGTCTAGGATAATGGCCAAGAGGGGTCCAAGGGGAAAAACCCATGTATATTGATTTAACCCATTTTCTTAAATTTGTTATTTGTATATGAACTTTCCCATTTCTGATTGAGTGTTCCCAAAGCCAATCATTGAATACATGTAAGAGGGTGGGTGTAAGTGGTCACATCCCAAAGTTATTGGGCACATGAGGGTTGAGTGCAATTAGCTTGGGGAAGTGTGTGAATCAAGAAAGGCAATCCAAGGAGTGGAAATTCATATGGGTTGGGGGACAACAGTTTTGGTGAGTCAAGTTTTGGGCACGAGAGCAAGGAGAGAGAAAGAATCAGGGCTTGAAGTTGTTGCAACCATGGAGGGCGAATTATAGAGTAAGATGGAGCGTAATTGGAGTGAATTGGAGTTGGAAAATTGAAGAATTAGGTTGTCTGGCATGAAGAGTGAACTCATCTGTGAGTTGCACTAAAACAATAAGTGTTGTTGTTGGTTTGTTGATAGTTTTCTTAACCACCGTTTCCCTTGATTTCCCCGCTGAGAGATTCCTAGCTACATGTTCCAGAGAGACCTTGATAAACAAATGGCTCATTCCTTGTGTTAGTCTCGATAAACATATGGTACATCATTTGGGTTAGCTATGATAAATGAATAGTACATTCATTGGGTTGGACAAGTCAAGATGAAGAGAGCTGGTGGAAAATCGAGATAGTTGTATGAGAATATCAGTTGGGTTGAGAGTTTTATGAGCTGTGAGTGGACTGTGCGAGACCACCCTCTTTTGTGGATTGCTCACCTCAGCTCGGGGGTGATTGGCTATTAGGATTTGGAACAGTCAGTCTATGGTTGGGTGGAATTTCCATCCCAAGCAGCTGGTTGCACAATTGTTGTGAAAAGATAAGTGTTTTATCTTGTTGTTGTGTTAAATCATGTATTTAATTGTTGTGCATGAACTCTGTGTATTTGTAAGTGATTTATATGCCGTTGTAATGAGTTGTTTAGCTGCATTTCATGTTGATTATTAACATGTGGTATATGCATCTATTTTGTAGTTGTAGACAGTAGCTAAATTTGTTTTAATTCGTAGTTGTAAGCTACATGAAATCAACTAACTGTAAATGAATGAATTAGTTAGTAGAAATTTCACTTTTAAGTGTATTCCGCACCGTAATGTCCTTTGGATGGGTTGGGGGACGTTACATGCCTGGCATAGTCATTTCAACCAGTAATTGCCTCCCTCTTGCACCATTCCTCTCATGACATCGTAGCATGTGAAGGCCATCCCTTTAGTAGTAGTTCAACATTTATCTATTGCATTAATAATCAATATGCACACTACAAAATAGATCAAAAGGTCCATTGTCTTTCAATGGTCACATAACAGACATGTTCATAGTTTGGTCATGGTAATACTTATATTATAGACTCGGGGAAACAAGAGTGTTACAAAACCTATGCAGAAGTTCCTATCCGAGCTATATTTCTTCACATTGATAACCCATGTAGGCCAAAGTGTGTGGTTGACAAACTCTGGAGCTTCTTTCCATATGACTTCCCATTGATATTGGTTTTCAATGTTTGAGAAATATTATGGTGGGATGGTATACCTTGGTGACGACTCTGCTCTCAAAATAGTTGGTCATGGTAGAGTCTTAACCAAATTCCCTGGTGGCAAAGTAAAGGGTAGAAATGGAGTTTTGCACGTTCTAGGTTTGGCACGAAACCTACTATCAATAAGAAAACTTAATGACGTGGGTGTGCAACTTGTTTTCTCTAACAAAGTGTGTAAATTGGTCCAAGGAGCTATGGCACTCACTAAGGGTGTTCGTGTGGGTACTTTGTTTTCACTTGATGCATGCACCATTTAATACAATAGTTCTTTAATTTATGTAGCAGATAAATCTATAACATCTACACCTTCACAACTAGTACCTATATCTACTTTTAATGGTCATGCTTTCTAGGTACCTAAACAAGCTCTTGCTTCAAAACACAAGTTACTTGAATAGAAGACAATGTCATGGCACCACAAATTGGGTGATATTGGTGAAAAGGGCCTACGAGCCTTGAAAAACAAAAATATTGTTGATGTATTGAATGATTGTGCTCTTGAATTTTATTTTTGCAAGCATTGCATATATGGAAAATAAAATCGCATTCCAGTTTATTCGAGTTCTCACAAATATTCTAGTTTGTTGGACTTAATTCATTATTATATATTTGGTCCAGTTAAAGTTCCTTCAATTTCTAAGGCTTTGTATTATGTTTCATTCATTGATGATTATTTTGGAAGGACATGGGTATATTTTCTTAGAACTAAATTTCAGGTTTTTAGTCAATTTAAGGAGTTTAAAGTTCTCTTGGAAAATCAAATTAGTAGGAAGATTAAGGTGTTGAGGACTAATAATGAAGGTGAGTTTTGTTCTACAGAGCTTGATAAGTTTTATAAGGAGAATAACATTGAAAGACATAAGACAACTCCATATACCCCTTAGTAGAATGGAGTTGCATAATGGATGGACATAATGTTGATGGAGAGAGATAGGTGCATGCTTAGTGGAGCTAACTTAAAGAAGAAGTTTTAGGTATAATAAATTACTATTGCATGTTACTTGATTAATAGGTCTCCCACATTAGCTCTTGTGAATAAGACCCTTATGGAGGTTTGGATAGGCAAGAAGCCTTCACTTCAACATCTTTGTGTTTTAGTTGTGAGGCATATGCTCGTGTGCTTAAGGAGAAGTGGTCGAAGTTGGATAACAAGGTTGTGAAATGCATCTTCATTGGTTATGGCGTTGGTGTGAAAGGGTGAAATCTTTGGGATCTTGTAGATAATTTGTTTTTGTATAGCAGGAATGTTATTTTTAGATAAGTTAAGCCTTCTTCTACAATGGTGTAGTCATAAGAGGATGCGAAGAATTCAATGGTTCAACTACTAGCCAAGACCGAGAAAGTTGAACCAAAAATGAATAAAAAGTTCACGATGGACCTAATGAGGAAGAGGGTTCAAAGAGTTTAGAAGAGGAGGAAGAAACTCCACCTTAAACTTTAAGGAGATCCACTCGACAAATAAGGCACAAGACATGTATAATTATAGTCTGTTTTATTTCAAATGTATATTTGCTTTATTTGCTAGCATTGATGAGCCTATAACTATGAAAGAGGCAATAGAGATGGAAGATAATGAGTCCTGGAGATTGGCCATGGATGAGTAAAAGGTTGCACTTATAAAGAATGATACAAGGCACTTGGTATTTTTGATTGATGATGAAAACCCATTGGATGTAAATGGATGTTCAAAAGTATGATCGATTTAGATGGTAATGTTGAGAAGCACAAGTCAAGGTTGGTTGTCAAGGGATATTCCCATGTTGAGGGGATAGACTTTGGTGAGATCTTTTCCCTGGTTGATAAGTTAACATCTATTAGGCTCCTATTATCTGTAGCAACAATTTTTATTTAGAGATAGAATAGATGGATGTGAAAACAACACAATGACTTGAAGGAGGAGACCTATATGACATAACTAAAGCACCATGTTGAAAAAGATAAAGAGTCTTTAGTTTGCAAATTGAAAAAGTATCCCAAAATGTGGTACCAAAAGTTTGATTATTTTGTGTTGGGATTGAGATTTTTGAGATGCAAATTAGATCATTGTGTATTACAAACATGATGGTGGTCATTTCCTTATTATCACTCTACATGTAGACGATATGTTATTCTTTGGTAACAATAAGGATTTGATTCATGATTTGAAGTCTCAACTTTCTACGCAGTTTGATATGAGGGACTTGGGGGCTATAAAATATATCTTAGGACTTGAGATTAGGAGAGATAGAGCAAATATAAAGCTTGGTTGAGCTAGAGCATGTATGTAAACTTTGTGCTATATCATTTTCGCATGGCAAATTGTAGACCATTGAGTTGAGTAGTGTCCTACAACACCCTTGAGGATGTGGCTTATGTTCCTTATGCCAGTGTAGTTGGTAGTTTGATGTATGCTATGGTCTATACTAGACTAGACATTGCCCAAGTAGTGGGAGTCTTGAGTTGATTCGTGGCTAATCTCGTACATGAACGTTAGATTGCAATGAAGAGGGTCTTCATGTATTTGCGAGGTACTTCTGAATATTCCATTTGCTATCATAGTGATGTTTAAGGGGGTCCACACTCAATGGATACACATGGTTATGTGGATTTTGAACGGGCAGGGGATGTAGGTAGAAGGAGATCTATGAGTGGATTGATGTTTCAATTGTTTGGTGGAGTAGTAAGTTGGATGAACAAGCGACGTGTTGTGGTTGCCTTGTTCACTATAGAGGTAGAGTATATGGTAGCTAATCATGCTTGTAAGAAGGCCATTTGGATTATGAAACCATGTTCAAAAATAGGGTTGAGTGAGAGAACTATTACAATTCAATTTGATAGTAACAATGTCATTTGTCTAGCTAAGAAATCGACCTTTTATGCAAAGACAAAGCATATAGATATCCAATACCATCTCTTTAGGGACATGGTAGAGGATGGAAATGTGACATTGGAGAAAGTTGACACTTTCTAGAATGTTGCAGATGCATGTTGATGTTTTGGTAGCTACGAGAGGTATTAACCTCCACATGTAACCTTTGACTTAGAATATAATATTCTGGAAGCAAGTGAACCGTTAAACAGATGTGTGGAAACCTTGGAAGACAAGTCGGCCTAGCAGCATAATAATATTAGAATATTATCTTCCAAAAATACAAGTCAACTCCACAGGAAAAAGATAAATAGAAAATATAATTACTAGAAAGTTAGGTCGGCCCAGCCAGAAAAGTCACTAGACATATTAATATAAATAAAGGATGTTTTAGCTCATTTGGACAACCAGAAAGTGCGCAAGTCTTGTGGAGAGCTGCAGTTGCAAGGAGGAATAAGGGAATATGGTCATCTCTTAGGTCTTGGTCTCTCTCTAGCGCTATCTTGGTGATTCTCTTGATGATTCTCTTGGTGATTCCCTTGGTGATTCTCTTGGTGGTTCTTAGTGAAACTCTTGGTGATACTCTTGGTGATATGATGCAAGTCTGAGATAGTAGTGTAGTTGCAGTTGCTGCAGTTGTGTATGGTACTTGTTCTATGGATATGGAGTTTCTCTCTCTTATGCACTACCATTGGAGAAGGAGCACTCTACTTGTCTTGAGTAGTTGTTGCAGTTAGCAGCTAGGGTTTATCTATTGGTTCCGGAGTAGGCTTGCCATAATTATTCTAAGTAAAGGTTAGGATGCTCGGGGGTGGCCTTGTGCCTATGGTTGGGTGACAATGATGTGACATTGTCTACAGTTAAACAAGCATACCAAAATTTCAACATGGAATCAAATTTGGTTTCCTTCATAGCAATCTAACCATTGGAAGGAAGATCCTCAGTTTCCCCTAAGTAGGGTGCATCTCTTCCCTGGATCAGATCTGCAAATTTATGAAGTTGAGAAATTAGGGTTTCCTCGTAAAACCCTAGGTTTGCAATACCAGATCCTTCATGCCAGTTGCAGTGTCAGTTGTAGCGCCAGTTGCAATGCAAACACCAGTTGCAGTACTAGTTGCAGTGTGAGTTGTAGCATCAGTTGCAGTGCGAACACCGGTTGCAGTACTAGTTGCAGTGAAAGTTTCTATGAATTATTGGGACTAATTTTAGGCTATCCTAGTACGCCTTACCCTAGTACATCTCCAGCTATCTACACACTACAAGTTGAAGCGCCTTGAAATTTTTGGGTTTGTCATTGCTTACCGCTGCTGTCGGATGGTGCCACTACTTGTCGATGTTGTCGGAGGTATGTACTTATATATATTTAAACTGTATCACTATTTTGAGTATGATTGTGGAAGAAGGGATCTCTTACAATCGTAGATCGGGAGGGATCTCAAATCCAACACATTCAGAGGAATAACCCACTCCAGGTTTGATTGTTTTCATATGCCTCTAGTTGTTATGGAATTATGAACATCTAGGTTTCATTTTTTGATCTATTGAAGTTATGATTATCGTACTAACCTCTAGTCAAAGTTGAAGTTAGAAACTAACTTTAGTCAAATAATTAGATTGATTAAGGTTGATATTTTAGAGTTTGTTTGCATTATATTCTCTAACTTAGATTTCTGTCAAGAAAGTATATTGTCTTAAGTACATGGGACATGTTGAAGAGGATACTTTTCATCTTGAGTGAAGGAGACTCAGAAGAAAATCAACAACACTCGTTCTTGAAGATAAGACTCCAGGTTCCAGGTTTGATTGATTAAATTAATAAGTTTCCAATTTGTAAATATCAAGTTTGATAATTGCTACAGTACTAGTTGTGACAAGAATCCTTGAAAGGTTATATTACTACTAGATATAATGAATACTTGGCAGCATGTAAGTACTATTGATATAAATGCTATTATTGTACTTGTTTGCAAGATGAACTAACATATACTCTAGGAGATACTTCTTGTTTTGCTTCTAGGCAGGTCATCTTGGTTATTTTATAAACTCCATGGAGGTTACCATGGAAAAATGACTGATCACAACACTAGAAGAATGTTGTTCCTATTATTGTATTTTTTTATATTTTATTTTGGCTCTTATTCCAGGCAGGTCACAAGCAATAGCTTTGAGAAGGAGCTACTGTGATTATTATTCTTGTTCTTGTTTTTATTATTATAAGAGTATTATTCTTGTTTGTTGTTTTCCCCTTTGTTGTCCTTGTTCCGAGCAGGTCACAGGTGATAACTCTGAGGGAAGCTATAATGACGGTTGCAGGAGACAACACATTAGATGGTCTCTAGTTTGAGACATGAAGCAGACATGAAGACCTTTCGACGTAATAGTGCATGATGCGATGCTCAGAGACATGAAGTCTCTAGCAGCAATACATCTCCAGGACATGATCATACCAGATAGTTGAGATTAAGAGGGAGGACTATATATCCCTTACCATGATTGATTCATTGTCATATGTTTTATTTAGGATGTGACTTTGTTTTGTTTTAATAAATAGGGTCATGTGATGTTATAAGTATGTAGCTTATAGTGTTGCACAACATCTCATGATGGAGCTTGTCTAGGATGAAACCTCTTTGCTGACATGCTTAGAGTAGCACGCTCCTTATAGTATGTTCTGGTAGAAATAAAAGGCACCTAGATAGTTGCCACGTGCATTGGTATGTGGATGAGTGCTGAGCCTAAGTCTGGTCAAAGATAATAAAACCTTATGTGTGGTTGCATGACTATGAGTACTATGTCATCATACTTAAGAAATTGTTATTTCTTTATGCCTTGATTAATTTCATGATTATGGAATGTTGTTGATTATTGGACTGAATTTGACTTGTAAGTAAGAACTACAAGAAGAGGATGATGATACTTGTTCTGGAGGACAAGTGATGAAGTCGGCAGATTGAATATCTAGTTGATATTCAGTGCTTGAGAGGGAGCCAGATGGTCAGTTCTAGAGGGAGATGGGTACTATAATAGGGAGCAGGAGGTTCCTTCGGATGCAGGAAGCAACCAAGTGTGGTGCTCAATACGACTGAATCTGAGTATGTGGCAGCATGTGCAACGAGCAAAGAAGCAATGTGGCTTCAGAAGCTGTTGTTTGGGTTATTTGGTCTCGGATTGGAGGTGACCTGCATTTGGTGTGACAACCAGAGTTGCATGAAGTTGTCAGAGAACCTGGTGTTCCATGACATGTCGAAGCATATCGAGATCATATACTACTATATCAGGGATATGGTATAGAGGGGAGCAGTGAGGCTTCGGTTCGTGCCTACTGAGGATCAGGTTGCATACATGTTCACCAAGCCACTGTTGAGGACGAAGTTCGAGTACTTCAGGTACAAGCTTGGTGTGGTCCCTCTTCAGAGGGAGTGACAAGTGGAACTCATCCAACATGAAAAAGAGCTGGCATTGAGTATGGAAAAATCTCATCCAACATGAAAATGGGTTGGCACTAAGTATGGAAAAATCTCATCGAGCATGAAGAAGGGTTGGCACTAAGAACAAATGGAAAAATCTCATCCAGCATGAAAAAGGGCTGGCACTGAGTCTGGTGGGTCTCATCCAACATGAAAAAGTGTTGGCACTGAGAACAAATGGAAAATCTCATCCAACATGAAAAATGGCTGGCACTGAGTCTAGCGGATCTCATCTAGCATGAAAAAGGGCTGGCACTGAGACCGAGGGTGCACATGATCAGGTATTGATGCATTGAAGGGTAGTGGATGATTCGGGGACATGTTGTAGCTATTGAGATCTACCCATAGACCTTGGATGCATGGGGTGAAGTCATGTTGTACTATGGATATCCTGTGTGGATATGGTGATCATTCTACCTGTAGATTGGTCTGCAAGACCATGTGAGTCTTACCCATGGCATGTGAGATGGATGGATGTGTTTGAGACCACTACATGAAGAACATCTTAGTTAATACCTCCCTAACTAAGAGGGACTGTTGATGTTTTGGTAGCTACGGGAGGAATTAACCTCCATGTGTAACCTTTGACTTAAAATAGAATATTCTGGAAGCAAGTGAACCATTAAACAAAAGTGTGGAAACCCTAGAAGACAAGTCGGCCCAACAGAATAATAATATTAGAATATTATCTTCCATAAATGCAAGTCGGCTCCACAATAAAAAGATAAACAAAAAATATAATTACTAGAAAGTTAGGTTGGCCCAGCCAGAAAAGTCACTGGACAGATTAATATAAATAGAGGACGTTTTAACTCAGTTGGACAGCCATAAAGTGAGCAAGTCTTGTGGAGAGTTTCAGTTGCAGCTACAACTGTAGTTGTAAGGAGGAATAAGGGCGTATGGTCATCTCTTGGGTCTTGGTCTCCCTCTAGTGCTATCTTGGTGATTCTCTTGATGATTCTCTTGGTGATTCCCTTGGTGATTCTCTTGGTGATTCTTGGTGATACTCTTAGTGATATGGCGCAAGTCTGAGAGAGTAGTGCAGCTGCAACTGCTGCGGTTGTGTATGGTACTTGTTCTGTGGATATGAAGACTCTCTCTCTTATGCGCTACCCTTGGAGAAGGAGCGCTCTACTTGTCTCGAGTTGTTGTTGCAGTTAGCAGCTAGGGTTTATCTGTTGGTTCTGGAGTAGGCTTGCCATAATTATTCTAAGGTTAGGATTCTTGGGGGTGGCCTTGTGCCTATGGTTGGGTGACAATGATGTGACATTGTCTATGGTTAAACGAGCATTACCAAAATTTCAACAATGCATTGATGAAATCAGTGAGCATAAGTAAGTTCAAGTGGCGTTGTGAGTCTATGGACCTTATGGCTCTTAACAATTAGCTCACAATTTGATGCATTATCCCTTATACTATTGTGAGAAGTGGGAGAACGTTGGGATGTGTGTGTCATACACCTTGTAGTCTTATAGTAGAGCAAGTGATGATTTATGAGTTGTAGCAAGGAATAACTACCGAGCAATGGTAGGGAATAAGTGTTGAGTAGTGGCATGGAATAATTGTAGATCACTAGCAGATAATGAATGCTGAGCAACAACAATTGGCCAATTAACTGCTGGTAGTTTCCAACATGTAGAATTGGAAAACCATAAATGGTTTACGGTTTTTCTATGCCTATTTATTTGAGTGCTAGGGTTGGAGGAAAACAATGTGTGCGTTTTAACTTATTGTTATGTTGCCATTATTTCTCCGTAATCCTTAGGCTATTGTTGAACACTGTTGTTGAGAGCACAAAAACTCTGTATAATACATTGAGCGTGCTTTAGAGTGTGGGGATTTTCTCACAGAAGGGTTTTCCCTAGGATATCATTATCTAATAGTTGTATGCTTATGTCTTATTCATCACTGCAACTGTGTTTATTTATTTTCTGCACATTCTTCTCTCATTGATTAGTGTAGGAAGCATATTCTACATCTCGGCTTCCATTCAATTTGCAACTTTGATGTGCATAGATGCTAATGGTAGGCATATGGCCATTGATGGTAAGTGTTGCATATCAACCATAAACACATGTCATAATTTCAGAGGAATTACTTGACCGGGATTCATGTGCAACACTGATGTTATAATACATGACAGACACAAGATGATACTACATGTTCTCACCTATAATACAACCAACCACTAGCCTCCCCACAAATGACTTTGACATGACAAATATATTTAATGATGTTTATCCTCCCGTGATTCATATATACTAGAGATTAAAACCTCATATTATAAAAATATAATCTTAACTCTTCATTATAAACATACTCCATCCCTTACACAATTTAAAAAAATTTAATTAATATAGTTTTTATTTTATTTTTAAATTATTATATACCATAAATTTATATTTTATTTCCTCAAACATCCTATGGGTACAACTTTAATTTTCCCTCTTTTTCATATTATAAAAATATAATCTTAGCTCTTCATTGTAAACATACTCCATCTCAACCATTAAACCATCCCAAGACAATTTAAAAAAATTAAACCATCCCTAACTCAACTAAAAAAAATTCCCTAACTCAATTTAAAAAAATTAATTAAAATTAATATGGTTTTTATTTTATTTTTAAATTATTATATACCATAAATTTATATTTTATTTCCTCAAACATCCTATGGTACAACTTTAATTTTCCCTCTTTTTCCATCGATTTATCAACCTATATATATATAAATTTAAAATATATCTGTTTCGTTCTATGAGTACCTATATGCCGTGTATAGATGAAAGTTTTTTTCCTTGAATTGTTATTTCAGGTTAGTTTTATGTCATTTGATTTGAGATTCAAGTGTCGCGGGAAATTTTTGGTGTGCCACGGCCAAGATACAGGAACTCGTCGGCATCCAATGGCTTCTCTGGCAAACCTATATCAGAGCAATTTCCTGCAACTGTAACGGTTTAAGCTACAGAATCATCGATTTTCCGGTGAAATTCGAGTTCTTGTTAAATTTCATAAACTTTGGACCATAAGATCGTCATAAACCCTTAATGACGATAATCGACTCAAGGCATCATGCTCTGATACAGGCGTTGTTAGCACGCGGTCCATTGCTCGAGAAGGAGGTCAAATTTATATTCAAAACTGTCTGTGAGAACAATACGGGTAAGTTTTTCTTCTATTATACTCAATGCCAGGTATTATTAGGGTTTTAAACCGGATTCTCTTTTTTCAGTTTGCAGGGTTTGTTCTCTTTGCTTTGATTTTTAAGCAGACCATAAAGGCCGCTTGCGTGAAGGTTCTATCTTCCGGTGATTTTCAATGACGAATTTCAGTGGATGTTATATGAGTTTCTCGTTTCGTGTATTTGCAGATGTAAGCGAAAGGGCTTTTCATGAATACATTGGAAGAATCAATAAGGAGCTTGACTTTGTGCAATTTGAGGCTCGGGCTGGCAGAAACCAGTATGATGGTGAGATTTATTATGGAGTCGTCAACAAAGTAGCTGATGAGCATGCTAAACTGGGGACTCAGTATTCACTGCCGCAAATTGCTTTCTTCAAGGCCGTGGTAAAGTAATTTGTTTCTTTTTCATTGATTGAAATACGTGTCGTGACTATTTGGAGATTTCTTGAATTCATTTTCAGAAAAATTGTATAAAAAATATTATTTCAGCAACGAAAGCAAACTGCAAAATGCCAATAAACACAGGATCCTTGTTTATTAAATTTTCCATGTTCTGTGTTTTGCTTCTTTACAGACATGTTCAAGTTATAAGTGCAAAGTGTATACATTTTTCTCCAGCATGCATTTTTTCAAACTCTGTTGTAATTTCCTAAGGTTTGGATTTGCTATAGGAAATCTCCTGGTTCGTTTAACTATAATATAAAGAGTCATAGACATTGAACCTCAGGGAAAACTTGTTTACATTTTTTTTTTCACAAGAGCTGGAGGATTTTATTCATTAAAAGGGGCGTGGCCAAGGCCACTGGGTACAAAAATAGAGAACTGGTTTACAAAACAAAATTCCAGTTCATTCAGTCCAGCTATTTTCAATACATTCATACGAATCCTAAACTTCCATAACTGCCTGTTACTATTACTAAACTTGACTGAATAGATCCGGTAGAATATACCAAGAATACATACAAAAAAGCAAAACATAGTTAATGCTAAGAGAGAGACATTCTAGACCTCTTCCTTTTTGACAGCTTCTTCCTCTGGCGATGCCACTGCAATATTCAAATCTGGCAATATCACCAGCCTCAACGCCTCCTGTCTGAATGAGCAGCCCGTGTCCATACCAGGAGCAGAAGTCTCGGATGTTGCATTCCTCTGTGCCAATTGCTGCTGCAAGAATTCCCCTTGCCGTCGCAGGAAATCCACCTCGTCCTGTACCTGACCCACTAACACCCTGTGCTGAGCCAATGTTTCCAGAGCAAAGGTAACGGTTGAACTGAGAGTATTTACCATGATTACCAGTCTCTGAATCATCATGAAATTATTCTCCACTACTTCTTCTCCCTGAGTCTGTTCCTCCCTTTCGGTCTTCATTATTATCAGTGTGCCCAGAGTTTTATGACAATGTCCAAACTGGGACTATATGTCACATGACATACCAACACTCCTTCGGGACTACCTCGCACCAAAGTGCGGCCCAGAAACAGCCAGAATTGCCAGGAAATAAGGATGAAAGTGCAATGCTGAGTGCTGACTATACTAAATACCAGAATTCCAGCGAGCCATATGAATTTTGGAGCATCATTCACAATTTGAGTAACCTTACTATCATGCCAAATCAATTGCATGCATGCATCTCTTACCTTTTCATTTTTGCTTGCATAATTGCTATTGAATTCACCATGCGGATACTCGATTCGGCTGGCCTTAAAATCTGAACTTTCTGTCGTGTCCTGTACTTCCTTCACCTGAGCAGTTCTCTTCATCATAACTTCTTTCCAATCCGATGTCCTGTCCATCAAACTGGGAATGGATGGAAACTCTGAGCGTATTTTCTCTCATAACTTATCACAAGGCAAAGTACTCCACCCACATGTGGAATTCAATGGCTGCACCATTTGCATGGATGGAAACTCTGAGCGTATTTTCTCCCATAACTTCTCACAAGGCAAAGTACTCCACCCACATGCGGAATTCAATGGCTGCACCATCTGCCTTGTCGATGATAATGGATTCCAATCTTTCATTGCATGCCTGCTACTTTCATTAGTGAACATTCAAGCCTTCAGGGATATGAAAAGATTGAAGTATAGCGATTGCATGAACCTTCCATGCGTAGACATCCACATTACCCTTACGTGAACCCAAAGGGTCTCGCACAAATACTAGGTCCCTTTCATTAGGTAGGTGTTGCAAAACTCACTTGCCCACAGACTCCCAAAGAACTTGGGGCTAAACCAATGGCTCTATTAGCCATTTCGTCTTCTTCTTTGTTGTTTTCTTGGAGGATATG
>JASDQU010949008.1:4218-17545 GCA_032191745.1 Picea mariana | reverse complement strand
TACTTCAAGAAACCATCAACTTGAGATAAATTAGTGAAATCAAATTATATATATGGACTAGAATCCACCATGGTATGAGATATATCATCAAGACAATGGTGGAAGCTACTCAAATCAACAATTTCAAATAAAGGGATACTTGAACAAGAAGATTCTCTATAATAAAAAATGAATATGAAAAGGAAGAAGGCCTTATTTGATATACATCTGCTACGACATTTCCTTCATCCCATGAAAAAGGTTGATAAGGCATAGTTGTACTAAGTTCGTGGGAAGAGGCCTTATCCTCTCTATATTCCATACACACACTACCACCATCAAGTACTTCAAATGAGGTCGGCCCTATTGAGTTTATTTTAATAGGAAAATGGGTGGCTTCCTACAAGATCAAACCATTAAAGAGATCAGGATACAAAAAATAGTAAATAGAAGAATTAAGAGAATGAAAAGTATCCCTTGAACAAGAAATATTTTCAAAACATGACTCTTTGAATGGTAGTTCCTCCTCCTCAAGAACATTGGTCACTGATTGTGAATCAGTGGCTCCACACTAATAATAGTTTCACAATAAACATGTTCTTCCTCAACATGGTTTTCCTCTTTCAAGTAAAAAGTTGATTGGTGTGATAAAAGAGGTATGTCATGTATGTTAATTTCTTCTCCTTGAGTGAAAATATTATTGTTGTTGGCTTTCCCTTGCAAAAGATGAGAATCTAAAATCTATTTCATAACATACTCATGGTTAGAAGATAGGAGAAAATCATAATAATTTTCAAAACATGAAGTTTCAATAAATGATCTACAAGCAGTAAGATAACATTCTTAATCTATCTTGGTTAAACTAAGAGAATTTATAATATAAGAACTATCCAAATCAAAAGGAATTGATTCCAAATTATCCATGGGTGAGGGAGGATTCATGTCATGAGTGTCCATATTTTCTTCATTAACAAAATGATCATAATTTAAGTTTTTCTCCATAGCTTCCTCCTCCATTTCTTATGATTGAAAAGACTATATAGGATAATGAGAACTTAACATAACCATCAGTGTGATATGAAGTGTCCCATTATCAATAGGAAAACCCTCCTCTTGTTCAGCTACATAAATATTTGAACTCAAATTTACAACACAAGAGGTCTCATTTTCATCTTAAGGAAGGAAAGGAGGAATGAAGTGGTGGGAGGATACGTATGGTTCTTCTGAAAAATAATTATGTCTCTAATATATATCCCCCATAGTGAAGAAATATCTAGACATATGAAGTCCCACTAAGTCATTAGTGTTTTCAATATTTCCATTTAAATCCAAATCAGCATGTAAAGGAACATTAATACATGATTTAGATTCTTCATCCACTAGCTTATATGTTTCATTAGTAAGAGAAATTAAGTGGATAATCAAATCTTTGGTAGAGGGCCTATCATCTAAAGTAAATCTATAGAAAATATGGGTAAATATAATAAGAAAATATTCAAGAGATTCATCTTTGTTCTTCCTAAGCTATGATATATATTCACACAAATCATCATAATCATAATGTTAGAATAATTTTGATGTGCTTGTTTTTGGTTTCTCGAGTGAGAGTGAGTGAACAAATGAGCCAATACGTCCTCTATTTATATTAATCTTTCTAGTGACTTTTCTAGCTGGGTCGACCTGACTTTATGGTAATTATATTTTATGTTTTTCTTTTTCTTGTGAGGATAACACCTTAATATTATATATATATATATTGAGTCGACATGTCTTCTAGGGTTTTCACATATCTGTTTAGGGTTTCTCTTGCGTTTGGAATATTCTATTCTATTCAAAGGTTACATATAGAGGTTAATACCTCCTGTAGCTACCATATTATCAACACTCCCTCTTAGTTAGGGAGGTATTAATGGTCTTGAAAACATCCATCCATCTTCACATGGCATGGGAAAGACTCACATAGTCTTGTAGACCATTCTACATGTAGCATCATCACATCACACATGGATACACCCATGCGGATCTGTCAATATCGTCTAGGGGCCACATCCCACTAAAGAACACTAGGGCTACACCTTTTAGTGTGTGTCAACATCATCATCATGGGATACACCTGCATGACATGATCACCCATGTCGTGAGTATCCTAATTACTATAATCATTATCTGGTAGCAATCATCAAAATATATCGTCGTACTTGTTCTTGGTATTCTTTTGTCATAGATAATATCACAATATACATGAGCCTCATTTAGATATATTGATGATCCATATCCACCAGCATGTGTCTAGCACCTCGGATCAATCTTATCCCATGACAAGAATCATGACCACATAGGAGCCACATCCACCTCATAGTTGATCCTCTCATAGCATCACTCCATGAATGCATTTAGATTGATGCTATTGGACACATGTGTTTAGAACTGTTGGCCCTTGGATATGAAAGGAAGAGAATATTAATGAAGAAAGGTGAAGTGTGAACTGCATGGAAGACACATAAACTAAGGAAGGGTCAAAGTGGGAAAAGAAGCAAAAAAGAAGGAGAAAAAGAAGGAAAAGCTAAATGTTGAAAGAGAATATCGAGGAAGACAAAGCAGTAAGAAAGATGGATCGTGGAAAAATCAACAAGAGGAAGAAGACATCAACAAGTGCTTTGGAGGACCTCACAGAAAAGAAGGAAAGACAGGTTGGCGAAGCCCTGAAAATGCGGGTCAATTTGACCTAGGGTTTTGGCACCTAGGGTTTTGTATCTAGGGTTTTGACACCTAGAATTTGTTATGTAATGTATAAATAAAGGTCTAGAAGACTTGGGAGGTTTGGTGCTAAGAGAGTTCTAGATTGGTTCGTTGATACTATGGTTGTTTTTGTTTATTGTTCAGTATTATTGTAGAGAATAGTGTTGAGACTATATTGTAAGATCTTCAGTTGGGTGCGAAGATCAACCCTGCAACTAGGTGCGTAGGGAGGGACAAGAGAAAGAGAGAGAGAGATATGCAATCTAAGTGTGCTGATAGAAATGTATGTTTTCTTATAATATATCAAGAAACATAGTTATGTGGATGTAGCCCTAGGGAGAGGGTGAACCATGTATATCTTGTTGTTCTATGTGATTGATGTTGTGTTATTTGCCATCTGTTATATTGTTATTGGATTGTTGTGTTATATCTGAGATATGACTTGCAAAGTAGGCTTAAGTGAGGTAAAGAAAAATTAGATTGATGTGTGTTGTTGTCCTGGATCCACTTTTCATTTCCTCTGGTTGTAGACACCTGTGTCCTGCAACCCCCTATTGCTACTTTGGGTGAGAATGCATATGCTTCATAGGTGTTTCCAAAAGGGCCAATATTTAGGGTTTGTTGGTGTGTTGTAAGATTTGAACCTTGGGTCTACCCCAGTGACAACAAATGGTTCTGTTTCCAAGACCGGATTCTTTTTGAGGGAATGCCAAGGTGGTTTCCATCGAAGACAGAAATTTAGAAATGGATATAAGAACAAGAGAAGGACTTCATTGAAGCCCAGAACAAGAATCCTAGCATTAGTATAGAAGACTGGTTGGGAAGGTACATCTTCACCGACATACATGAGATTTTCTTGGAGGAATTCATAAAGAGTTATACGAGTGGTTAGCCAAATTAGCAGATAGCCAATTTGAGATCAGATCTAGATCACATGTGGTTTGGACAGCAGCGTTGATCAAGAATGTCAAGAGAGTTGATAACGTTGTGTCTACGGCAGTGGATTTTTGGTTTGATAGCACTATTGGAGGGTACATTAGTGATTTTTCCATTGACAGAGTCGAATCGTTTATCTGAGTAGAGAGGTATTTCTTTAAGGGACCTAGAGGAAAGTTCCTACACTTTTTAAAGATGAGGATTAAGATGTTATTGCATGAGAATAATATCCTAAAGATACAGTGAAGATAATGTTCAATAATTCAGACAGTGACAGTGACATAGAGGCTAGGAGACCGTTCACAGAGGTTCCTCTTGCGAACCTATTTAAGAAAAACTATGGAGACAAGGGATTCTATAGTGGGGAAGAAGTAGATCCAACAGACAAAGAACATTTGGAATCTACAAGAACAGAGGAAGTACAGACCGAAGAACTTCACCGAGGAGAACCAAAAACTTCAGGCACTGCACCTACTGTCGAAGTAAGTAATATCACTCCTCCTATTTTTTTAGAAGCATTAAGTAACCAAAGTAATCCGAGTAGTTAGATCAATCAGAGTACTGTTACAAGCAGTTTAGTAAATACTTAGTCAAGAAGACAAGAAATATATATGGAAGATGAAATGAAGTTACTGATCTTTAGGGGAGATGGATCTGAAGATCCTGATCATCATTGGTTCTTATGTGAAGTTGTATGCAGTATCAATCAAGTCACTGAAAAATTTGTTAAGAGAACCCAGTTTAGTACCACCTTGAGGGATCACACTCTGAACTGGTATATGAAGTTTGTTTTAGGACCTGGACAACCTAAACCATTGAATACTATCAAGACTGTCTTGAGTGCAGAATTCAAGAAACTTAATTCGGAGTCGCAATGAATTACAAAGCAGAAAGAGATCAAACATAAGGTCATTGAACCTGTTTGGGAGTTTGATTAGAGGTTTAAGACCATGACAGGCTGGTTGAATTTTTAGATTCCATATGAATAGAATAAAGAATGGTTCATTGTTGCTCTCTTACCATATATCAGATTCCCTCTTATGCAATATAAGGTCACTTCGCAGGCTGAATCATTGGAGATTTCCATGAAAATAGAAGAAGAACCTATAGGAGAAGCCAACCCAAGTATTAATCAGATCTTAAATCAGTTAACTAGTTTATCCTTACAGGTCAATGATATGAAGAAAGACAAAGGAAAAGAGAAAAGAGAAGATATCTAGTGTATTAGATGTAAATAAAAGGGCCATGACAAAGAGCATTGTCCCCTCTTTCATGAATACTTAGCCTTTGGAGCACCTAGTCCTTTTAAGTAGGCTATTGTACCCTAGTGTGAGGTATGTAGAACGAGACATCACCCTGGTGAATGCTATTATATGCAAAACTATTTCCACACACCTACCAAGATTTACTGCGCATTCTGCAAATCTGTGGGACATGATGAGAAGGATTGTAGGGATTATGATCTCTTACATGAAAGATCAAGGGACACATATAGAATTCAAGGAGAAACACAACAAGAAAGAAAAACTGCGCAGTTCAACTACCCAAGAAGAGGAAAATTCAACCCTCGTAGTGGACTCAGAGGAAGAGGATGAGGAGGAGGTATGGGTCAAGGTAGAGGATAGATCATCTGTTATAACTACGCACGGCCAAGACACTTGGAAAGGGTTTGTCAGAACCCTTGTACCACTTGCAACTATTGTAACTCGTTTGATCATGTCATTGAATATTTTCCAGTGTTGTTGGCCAAACTCTAGGAGAGATGAGGAGGAAACCAACAAGTACAATTAATATCAGCAGAACCTCGTGGTGAATACCCTAGAGTTTTTTTTATTACTAAAGGAGGTGTTGTTACAGGAGAATACAGAGTGACTCCAAGAAATACTGTAGAAGGATTAGGAATCAGAAAAGTTGCAGAGAAGGCATAGTTGTTTGATCCAAGGAGAGAGAGGCATACTTTTGAGGAAGCAAGGAAAGAATTTGGAGAAGGAAAAGATTCTTCATCTAAGGAACAACCAAAATTATGGGAATGTGGAATTCCACTGGCATTTGATCAATTTGCTAGGCAAGGAAAAGAGGTAAGAAAGCTTATGGAATTCTTATGTACTTGCATTAATTTTATTAAGGATGAAAGAATTGTACAAGAACTACAATACTTGATAAGATAGTATGAGATAGGAAGGGTAGATCCTCTTTTGAATATAGCAGTACATCAAGTATCTAGAAAGAGAAGGACAAACAAGGAATTACACCTTAGTGCTTAGATTGGAGACTATGATGTGGACTATGTGGTCCTCGACTTGGGATCAGAAGTCAATGTCATGATGAAGCAGACTTGGGCATTGATGGGAAAACCTAGACTGATTTACTCCCCTATCAATCTCGAGATGGCCAATCAGTAGGCAGTGAGCCCCTTGGAAGACTAGAGCATGTCCCTATATAGTACAGACATTGATGGGATAAGGACATTTGCAGACTTTGAAGTAATTGAGATTGTTGATGATAGATGTCCTTATCCTACGCTATTAGGAATTGCTTGGGATTTTAACAATTCGACTATTGTTGACCCAAAGAAGAGAATAATGACCTTTGAGGGGAATGGCCTTAAATTCATCACACCTATGGACCCGGATGAAGGTTGCAGATACACAGAACCTATCAGGGAAGAAGACTGAACATATGAGTTGGAGAACATTTACAAGATGGCAGCAAGACAACATGATTACATTAATCCTACAACAAACGAAAATATTAGCTGGCGAAGTGAAAGCGCATGTTCATCAGATTCAGAAGAGGCATTAGAAAATTGGAATAAAATGATGTATGAAGTCTCCACACGATGATATGCCAGGCTGACAAAAGCAGTTCCCTGGATCAGCATAGAAGTAAGTAATCTTCCAACATTTGATGGTTTGAATCACCTAGAGACATTCCTAGCTAAATTTGAGAAAATTGTATCAGTACAACATAGGATGTTGGCACTGGATGAGGCATTGAAAGACATACCAGCTACATGGTGGGGAGCACATAAGAAGAAAATTGCGGAGTGGACACCATGTCGCACCTTATGGACAGTGCGATTTTCAGAACAAGCTGAAGGATCTGAAGTTTGTTACACAGGCCAGAGTTGTCCTAAGGACCACATGCAAAGTTGTGAGGAGGCCTAGCGCAACATTCCTAAGTTCATTAACACAGGCCAAAGTTGTCCTAAGGACCACATGCATAAGTTCATTAACACCTTAGATACTAAGCCTATCAACTAGTATCTGCATGCAGAATTGCACCTCATCACTACAAATTGGTATGAAATGACTCAGAAATTTATAGTTACCTTATTATTTGAGAGTCAGTACCCTATAGTAGACAAGGATTTAAAAACTATGAGAAATAAGGTCTTTGAGGAGGCACCTAACCTCTCTTTTACCCAAGAAGGAGATGAATGGATTGCACCTCTTTAGCAGTTACAGGATTGCTACAATATTAATGTTGATGAGGATGATGACCCTAGAGATGTAAACATTGCAGAAACTGAAGGTCACAGAGACATAGAAGGACATGGGATTAAATTACCCTTTTTGGACATCCCATTAAAATCAATAAAGTTAATATTGGAATAGAGAAAGCACCTAAACTAGAAAATGTGGGAGACTATTGGGATGATGCTACTATCAGCAAGATTACATATCTATTACATGAATATCAGGACTTGTTTCCAACCAAGTTCATAGACATGAAGGGAATTAAAGGGCCCATGGGAGAAATGATGAAGATCCCCTTGAGACCAGATGCAAGACCTATCAAGCAAAGACCTTATAGGATGAATCCCAAATATAAGAAGAAAGTTAGGATTGAATTGGATAGAATGTTGGAAGCAAGAATCATAGAACCTGTTGAAGAATTTGAATGGATTATCTCTATGGTGGTCCAAGATAAGCAGATAGGAGAAAACAGTATTTTTGTATATCTAAGGAAATTGAATGATACATGACTACATGATGCCTTCCCTACACCCTTTACTGATGAAGTTCTAGATAATGTAGGAGGACAGGAGGTCTACTCATTCACAAATGGATTTTCAGGTTATCATTAGATCAGAATTGCTAAGGAAGAACGATACAAGACCACATTTGTGATAGAATCGGGTTCTTTTCAGTACACAGTGATGCCCTTTGGCTTGAAGAATGTACTAGCCATCTTTTCCAAGGTGGTGGTCGAAGCATTTAAGGACTTTCTACACAAGTTCCTAGAAGCTTATTTTGATGATTGGACTGTCTTTAACTTACTGAAAGAAAATATTGAATGTTTAATATTGATGTTAGATAAATGTAGGCAATGTTAGATTGCCCTAAATTAAAAAAAATGTATTTTCTTTTCACCCTTTGGACTGCTGCTAGGGCATATTGTGTGTAAGCAGGGATTGTTGGTAGATCCTTCCAATATTGCCATCATTGTTGATCTACCTCCCCATACTTTGGTCATATAGTTGCACACTGCATTGGGGCACATTGGATACTACATAAAGTTCATTAAGGGTTATGCACAGATAACAACACCTATGGAGAAGATATTAAATAAAGACAACAATTTCCAATGGACAGAAGAATGCCAGCAGAGCTTCGACACACTAAAACAAAAAATGGTCACTGTGCCAATCTTGGTTTTTCCAGATTGGAGTAAGGAGTTCAATGTTCATGTTGATGCCTCGTCCATTGCATTAGGAGAATTTTTAGCACAGCCGGGTTCAGGAGACATTGACCACCCTATAGCCTTTGCTAGCAGGAAGCTTTCTACAACTGAGAGGAACTACACTACAACTGAAAGAGAAGGCTTGGCTATGGTCTATGCGCTATACAAATTTAGACACTATTTGTTGGGAGGACATTTTAAGATGCTCACTGATCACTCTACATTGAAATACTTAGTCAACAAGCCATTGTTGGGGGATAGAATATGCAGATGGCTACTGTTATTCTAGGAATATGACTTTGAGATTGTGGTTAAGCTAGGAAGAATGAATAAAGGACCTGACCACTTATCCAAGTTGAAACATGGAGAGGAACCTAATAGTCTGGAGGATACACTCCCAGATGCATAGTTGTTGGCCATCAGGAAAGTCAATGATCACTTCATCGAGATAGTTCAGTTCCTATCCACAATAATGGCACCTCATGAATACACAGTCATTCAGAAGAAACCGCTGGTAGTTCGCGCATCTGACTTTCAACTTATAGATGGCTAGTTGTATAAAATGGCACCCGATGAGATATTGAGGAGATGTGTTATGGAGGCAAAAAGACCATTGATTCTGGTAGAAACACATGAAGGCATTGCAGGAGGACATTATGTAGGGAAAGAAATAGCACAGAAAGTTCTTAGAGTTGGCCTCTGGTGGCCTACTTTACATAAGGATGCTAAGGAATACTACAAAGCCTGCGATGTATGTCAAAGAGTAGGAAATCCTTCTAGAAGATATGAGATGCCTTTAGCACCATAATTAACATTACAAGTATTCGAGAAATGGGCCATTGACTTTGTGGGACATATTAACCCACCAGGAAGGCACACAGGAGCTAGATATATTATCACTGCGACATAATATTTGACCATATGGGCAGAAGAAAGAGAGTTAAGGATTGTAGTGAAACCACAGCTGCGCAGTTCATTTTTTAGGATATCATAACAAGGTTTGGATGCCCGAAGATCCTCATGAGTGATCAAGGCACACATTTCATTAACAAAACTATTGAAGCCTCGATTCAGGAATTTGAAGTTCACCATCAGAAGAGTACTCCATACCACCCACAGGCAAATGGTACAGTCGAAGCTTTCAATAAGATCGTGGAGACAACACTGACTAATATTTGTAGTGTTAACAGAGATGATTGAGATTTAAGAATTTCAGCAGTATTATGGGCCTACAGAACTACTTGCAAGAAGTTAACAACACATACCCCATTTAAGTTAGTATATGGCTTGGAAGCAGTGGTACCTATGGAATACTTGGTTCCTAGTTTACGAATCACAACATTTACAGGTATGGATGACACAGGCATTGTTTAAGATAGGCTTGCGCAATTACTGGAACTGGAAGAAGACAATTTTATTGCAAGATTCCATCAGCAGGTACAAAAAGAAAGAGAAAAGGCTTATCATGAAAGACACATCAGGAGAAAAGCATTTAAGTAGGGAGATTTGGTATTGTTATATGACAACAAGTTCATGAAGCATCCAGGGAAGTTTAGGACACATTGGCTAGGACCATTTGAAGTTTCCTATGTTACAGAAGGAGGATCTGCGCAATTGAAGACCCTTAATGGAGAATGGAAAGAAGGTTTGGTAAATGAGAGCTGGTTGAAATTGTATTATGCCAACTATATGCCTCACAACTCTCAGTAAAACTACAAGGATGAAGTGTCTAGGTACTAGGTGCATTTGAAACTGGGTACCAAACAACGAAAAGATAGTTTGCACAAGGAAGGGAGGGACCAAGCAGAAAGCACAGGTTGTTCCGTGCAGTCTGAAGTCGAAGTAAAACAGAAGGATCAGTCTTGCAGTGATTGGGGATGAGTCACATGTGAGTGTTGGAGGCCTATTGGCCCTTGGATATGAAAGGAAGTGAATATTAAGGAAGAAAGGTGAAGTGCAAACTGTGGGGAAGACACATAAACCAAGGAAGGGTCAAAGTGGGAAAAGAAGGAGAAAAGGAAGGAAAATCTAGTCGTTGGAAGAGAAGATCGAGGAAGACAAAGTAGTAATAAAGATGGATCGTGGACAACTCAGCAAGAGGAAGAAGATATCAATGAGTTATTTGGAGAACCTCACGGAAAAGAATAAAAGATGGGTTGGCGAAGCCCTAAAAATGTGGGTCAAGTTGACCTAGGGTTGTGGCACCTAGGGTTTTGGATCTAGGGTTTTGACACCTAGACTTTGTTATGTAATGTATAAATAAAGGTCTATAAGACCTAGTAAGTTTGGTGCTAAGAGAGTTCTAGGTTGGTTCGTTGATACTATGGTTATTGTTGTTCATTGCTAAGTATTGTTGTAGAGAAAAGTGTTGATACTGTATTTTAAGACCTTTAGCTGGGTGTGAAGATCAACCCTGCAGTTGGGTGCACAGGGAGGGATGAGAGAAAGAGAGAGAGATCTGCAAGCTAAGTGTACAGATAGAAATGTATATTTTCATATAATATATCAAGAGAGGGTGAACCACATATATATTTTTGTTCTCTTTGATTGATGTTGTGTTATTTTCCATCTGTTATATTTTTATTGCATTGTTGTGTTAGATCTAAGATATGAATTGCGAAGTAGGCTTAAGTGAGGTAAAGAACAACTAGAATGTTGTGTGTTGTTGTCCTAGATCCACTTTTCATTTCCTCTGGTTGTAGACACATATGTCCTGCAACCCCCTATTTCTACTTTGGGTGAGACTGCATCTACTTCGCAGGTGTTGACGAAAGGGCCAGTAGTTAGGGTTTTTTTGTGCGCTGTAAGAGTTGAACCCTAGGTTTGTCCCTGTGTCAATAAGAAACTCGGGTCTTTCTTGTCCCATGAAACGAATTATGAGCACATGTTGACCCAAAAATATGCTTTGGGCTCAACATGGTGTTTTACTCCTTCATTCCTCCACAAACTCTGGAATGTGTTATTGTTCCAATCGAAGACAGTGGTGGGGGTCATAGTTACTATGGCCTCTTCCCTTGAAAGAGTATCAGTTGGACACCTTCATAGGGTTGTGATATAATTATGTAAAGACTTATCAGGCACTAAATATTATCATGGAATAAGGTCAAGTCAGTTGGCAACAGTCCAGGTCAGTTCAGAGTTGTTGCATTTAGTTGGGTCAGTGCTTCCATGGTCAGTTGAGGGATAGTGAGGTCAAATGGATATAAAATTCATGGTTTTCCCTACTCTACTATCACCTTATGGGAATCAGTATAACAACCATTATCATCAATATGTCCATAAACATCTTAAACGGTACCCAAATGGGCTCATCCCGGCTCTGATGGGCTTGTCATGGGACCATGTTCGTTTCCCCTCGGGGGAGGCCTTCCCGGGGTAATTTTTTAGTTATAAAACCATCCCACATCATAATTCCTCATGTCAATATTGTTCATCTCATATTTTATGAGCTAAGCACGCAGTTTTCAAAACGCTTATTGTTGGCCCCTTTCGCCTGTCACTAGGTGGGTCCCATTGGGATGGGGTCCTTTCGCAAAGAATAAAATGAATTATGGTCATTTTTTGGGAAATACAATGCTTCCATATTGTAATGGACTCAAGTACCTCTCCAATGGGCTATCATGAGCCCGATTTTGAGTCTATATGACCCCCCACTGAGGATGCAAAGTTAGTGTCACCTGAATGGCCAAAACCAACAGTTGTGACTTCCTAATCTGATTATGTTCAGATTATTATTTTAAAAGGAAAATTAAAACTAGTAATGGTGTGTGTGTGTGTGTGTGTGTGTGTGTGTGTGTGTGTGTGTGTGTGTGTGTATCCACTCAATGGAAAAAATAAGCATGCAACCATTATATTTCTTTCCACATTTTCTGGGAATTGCATGTACTATTCATCAAATAGTACTAAAAAGATAAAGAGAATAGAAAAATAATTAAAAACTAGAAATCAAAACTAAACTATGTAAAGGAAATACACTAGAATATTCTACCCTATTCCTATGCTACACTACAGTGGTTGAAAATAATGAACCATCTAAATTCATAATGCCAATGTAGCCATGCATGTAAACCCAAGCCTGCAAACATATGCTCATGAAAAAATATTAGTAACGGAACTTGGAGAAAAGGTAGAGTAAAAGTAGGAAAAATTAAAACACCAAAAAATCTATTCACCATACTAACGATGCCATGGTGATCACTCATGGGAACATTCATTGAATAATAATCCTCCAACCATGCTTCAATTCTATCATAAAATCTATCATGACTAACATAGAATTTATGGAGGGATTTTACGGAAAAGTAGCATACCAAATCAGAACCGTGAATAAAATATGTTTGAGGTGTTCTTGGTGAGATAATGTTAAGTCCTAATATTGGCTCATTACCCCTTAATTGGGGTATATTACATTAGTAATTTTATTTTATTTATGTCGGCTTTATTCCATTAGTTGTAATTATACCTCCTAGTCTCTCCAAGGAGACATTTTCATTTGGAATCATCTTGTACTTGAACATTTAAGTGGGGTAAAAGGAGGCTTCCCCCTCGAAGAGGCTTATTATCTGAAATTGTCTCTTTTTCAAGGCGCTGAGTACTTTTTCTGAGTTTTTTTTATGCTATATTGATATTTGGTTCTTAACATATGGTATCAGAGCTCAAGGTCTTGGGGTTTCGCTGCTACATTTGAGACACCTTGGAATTTTCGCTATAAGTTGTTTTATACAACGTTTCAAAAGGAACAGCTTGGATAATATTTAGTATATGGATCAAGGTACGTTGGGTTAAAATTTCATCTCCTGAGGCCTTATACTTTCGGAGATACAACCTGTACAAGATAATGTTCTGGAATCATCCCGAACTGAGCCATTACAGAATTTTTGCTATAAAAAAAAATTGTAACGTTTCAGACCCTGAAATCAAGAGGCTATTCACAGAAATTAGTAAGGTATATGTGGTAAAAGTTTCAGCTTCTGGGTCATCTTAAATT
>JASDQU010949007.1:20876-32595 GCA_032191745.1 Picea mariana | reverse complement strand
AATTAACATCACCATAAAAACTAATATCATCACAAGTGGCATATCATCGTAATTGATAACAACACAACCAACGCATTAACATAAATAAAATCTACACAAGATCAACACATAAACATAAATAGCAATGCACTTTAACACATCACAATCAACTGAAGAAAAATATAATTAAATGTTCAACCATGTCACTGAATATTAAAATACTACCCGCCCAACCTATTATGCATGGTTGGGACCTCCAGGAAACATAAGCAACGCTCAAGCCCAGGATTCATCTAATTGATTTTGACCACTTAAGGTCTCAAGGCTGGCAATTGTTCTGAGGAACAAGGAAGTATTGAATCCCATAACTCGAACACACATCGCTACTCAACTAGAAACATCAACATACTTGATCATCAATTCATCATAGTGCAATATAATAATCTACTCCAATTAATAAATCCTTCAAGCAACAAAAGGGCACGATGAGTAAGAGGATTTTAATAATAAATCAAGAATTGAATTACAACTTAATCTCATATAGCTTAACTATACAACTTCATCTTGAACCATAAACATCATAAGTAAAAATTATAACCCCAATCAATTCTCATATAACAAGGACAATTTCACAACCTAAAAATCAAAAGCTTCCATCACTAGTAACATAGTTTTTCCACTACACTGCAATATAAAGTAATTCTACCACTATTATAGTAAACTCAATTCTATTGCATCAACGAAGTATAATCAGATTAATTTAATTTACGAACTAAATCTCAAGATCTCATAAATCTAATTAGCATGAGCCACAACTAGAGAATTGAGGTTATATCTACATATTATTATATCCAATAATATTCTCTTGATCGAAGTCTAACTATTTAGTATTATACACTTAAGGATCATGTTGGGAAATAAAACTTTATGTAAGGAAGAGATTGCAATTCTATGTTAACTCGTAACTTTTAGCATAATCAACATCAATTCTCATTTTATCCTATTACACACCTTGGGCCATTAATTTCTTTATGTTGCATGTGAAAGCTTGTAAGAGAATTTATTAACATAGTTCAGAGGCACCACTTGAATTTTTTTTTTTATATTTATTAAAATGGTAGTCCTAACTACCTTCATCAATAAATAAACTATTAACCACAATAGGGTTCTCTTCGCCAATGCTTGTGCTACACGAGGGTGAAAGCAGAAAATGGAGGAGTCAACAGTAAAGGACGAGGGATAAGGAAGGTAATACTTGTTACTCAACGAGTGACCTCAAAGGCTCTCGCGCTAATTAAATCACCAGGCGACTTGTTTTAAACCAATAAAAGGAGGACTGGTTTTTAAATATGGAGCTCAATGAGAGAAGGGATCGTAACTATAAAATCGCAGAGGGTCGAGCGAATCTCGAGGAATCCGATATACAAGCAGAGACCCAAGGAAAGAATCTCCTGCAACGCGAAAACTCTATCATGGTTGATTAGAGTCCAGCGCCCAACGCCAAGACCACACTCCTCGAGGAGGAAGGCCCACTAAAAAGTAATGTGCACGAGGGAGGAAGAGATTTGGGATATTTAAGAACACATGGCGTTCAAGTTTACTAAGAAAGGAGAGGCGACGAAGCAATCTTCTAAGTTTGCGCCTGCTCTCTTAAACACTCATATCTTTATTTATTTTATTATTTTTGTTCAGCTGGAAGATTCAGTCGTCCTAAGCGATGCATAGGAATAGTCTCGAAACTACGATTGACCAACTACTCTTACCGAGGTTTTAATTTCATAAGGGATTCGGAATAGAGGTGGCAAGGATCATTTAGTTCATCGTGATTTATCCAACGTAGGACATAACCGATCCATTCAACCATCACAAACATAATATAACAATTTAAATTTAGAAACCTAGTACACAATCCAAGGTAGCATCCAAGAATTTCTCCTTCTAAATAATATCTATATATCCTTGCAGTCAATATTTATTTTAGGAATTTTCAATGATGACAATATAAATATTACATTCCAAAGTACACAACGATCTAGGTCAACTGTCAATTGAATTGATATCAACATTCGGTCATAGTGACAACAATATCTAAACTAATCATAGACAATTAATGTTAATAAAAATTCAATTCGAATTTAAAATATCGTAACCGACGATAGAGATGGAGTTGACGACGATCTTCTGCTACTGGAGTTCCCTTCCTTCTTCCACTTGCCAATCGATGAGACTTCATCGATACCTCCTAGCCAACACTATGGGTACTCTTCTCCCCCCCTTAGCCCTCCGAGCGGCAAAGGGACCACACACACACACAACCAAGAATCCTCTAGCTTCGACCTTGCCTCACAAGGTAGAGCCACTACTCTCTCTCAAGCTGGGTATCCCAACTCTCACAAGTAAAACTAGTCAAAAATTCTACAGCATAAATTTACCCATAACTAGTGTTTTCCATTTCTCCTCTAGACCATTTGTTTTATAGAATTTTCTCAATGACACATCCCCACTTGCACAATTAATTCGATTTTTAATTAATTAATTTAGAATTATCCCTCCCCCCCATACACTTCTCACCTTCTCCCTAAGATGCACAAGTAATTACATATTATAATTTAACTAAAAGTCAATTTCCCTCACCTTTCCTAAAATTGCTCCTTAAATTAGTCCTAGTTGTCTCTTTATTCCCCATATTCCCAATTAATGATTGATGCCTTACTAAATCTGAGTTGATTTAAAATATGATTATTCTCTAGTTAGACTAGTGTTAACTAGACTCTAGATTTCTTTCTATGCGTACACATTCCTTTATTCTTTATTCCTTTCTTATCTTAAATTCCAAATTGATATTTTCTACACACAGGTGTATTATATTAATTCTTTAGACTTATTTCGTCTTTCTTAATTTCTTAAATTGATTTATCTCTTTCCTATTTTATTTAATTTATAATTTGGTTTCAATATTCTCACCAAACTTAGACTTAGGCTTAAGTTTTGAATAGGCTTAGACTTTCCTTTGGGGATTTAAAATTAATAATTTCAATCCTTAATTAATTAATTAGATCTGGAAATATTTAAATATTTTTATAAGCTTTAAATATTCCCTCAAGGTTTTCTAGGCCACCTAGATTTATTGACTCAAGTGTTACTTTCACGACATTCCCTTCAAGACGCACTTCATGCTCCAAGGGTGCCACTCGTCTTTGACTAGTTTTGGTATTTTTCCAACCCTTGGAGCCAGCACTCCATTCTGGCAACCTTGTGAGAGACTAAGGGCTTCTAAGGAATAAGGACCCTGCCTTATTGCATGCCCCTTATAAATCTTCGGGAGCATCTGTCTTAGTTTGCCCTCACGACATTGTGGACCTCTCAAACTAGGTAATCATTAACCTACAATTCAATCCATGATGGGAGTGCTAGTAGGTTGTGAAAGAGACGTTGCCACAGCTATGTGCATGGCCCCTTTAATCCTTATGTGAGTTATATTAGCAAGCAATCGTTAGCCTGCATCCATCAACGAAACATTGCCAATAATCCATATATAAAATAAAACTATAATTAATCATATGTCACATAAGCAATAATGAAATACTCAAACGAATACAATCCACTCCCTGACTCAATTCGGAGTCTGAGGAGGTCCATTGATGCCCTCAACATCCACAACCCATCAAGTGTCATTCACACTCAGTGAAACTCGTCAATAACATCTGTCAATACGCATATAACAAATAACATAAAATCATAATACATCAACATTGTCATAAGAATCCATAAGAGAAACAAATAACCATGTACTATAAACTTGCACGCAAGTGTCCTCAAAGAATAAGTCAATAACATGTACTCGCAAGAGCGGGATGCTACATACACCCCCTCTTGTTTTAAACTTTGTCCCAAAGTTGTATAGTATATAAAATGCAGTAATAAAAGTATTTGACAAGAGCAATATGTCTAATCTATCAAATAAGTAAGGAAACTGTTGGTGCATATCATATGCCTCCTCCCATGTAGCCGAGTGTGGACTATAATTGTCCCACTAGACCTTGACATGATCGACTCTTTAACGTTGTAGCTATCAAATGCCATGGTCCAAAATGTAGATGGGATCCACCGTGAGTGCACCCTCATCTGACACCTGTAAATAACTCATGTCAATCACATGTGTAGGATCACTAACATAATGTCTCAAAACAGAGACATGAAAAATGTCGTGCATACGCCTCAAAGAATTAGGTAAGGCTAGTCTTAGGTAAGGCTAGTCGATAGGCAAAGGGTCATTTCTTTTCCACAACTTTGAAAGGTCCCACAAACCTAAAAGATATTTTATCTCCCTTCCTAAACTTGATCGAACTCTTGTGCAGTGTCACCCACAGGAAAACTCGGTTGCCAACTTCATAATTGCGGTCAACGTGATGCACATCGACATAACTCTTATGCCGATCTTTCTCTTCTTTAATACTTTGTCTTATTGATTGCATTTGTTCTTCCATTTCTTGGATCTCATCTGGTCCTACCAAGACAATATCCTTAAGTCTATCCTAGCTCAATGGCGTCCAACACGGTCACCCGTAAAGAAACTCAAACGATGCCATATTAATGGTACTTTGATAGTTTTTGTTGTATGCAAACTCTACCAGCGATAAGAAATCCTCCTAAATTTTCTATTAGTCCATCACATAAATACAAAACATATCTTCTAAAATTTAGTTCATTCTTTCTGTCTTCCCATCTGTCTCAAGGTGATATGTTGTACTAAAGTTGAGTTGTGTCCCCAAAGCCACTTGGAAACTAGTCCAAAAACGTCCTGTAAACATTGATCCTATATTGGATATGATCTTTTTTTTTCCACGCCATGTAGCCTCACAATCTCACTGATAAAAACTCTAGCTATGTATGGCACCTGATACTTCATACGCAAAAGGATAATATGTGCACTCTTCGTCAGAGTGTCAACTACTACGAAAATTGAGTCACGCCTCCTTGTCATTAGCGACAATCCAACAATAAATTCCATCAAAATGACCTCCCATTTCGATTTTGGAATGGCGTGTGGCTACAGTAATCCTGCCAGATTTTTATGTTCAACTTTCACTTGATGACATTCTAGACATCTCACCACATAGCTAATTATGTCATTTTCATTTCTTTCCATAAAAATAAGGGCTTAAGGTCTTCCCTCATCTTCACGACTCCTAGATGAGCCATGTACACTTCTCTATGAGCTTTGCTTAAGATCAAACTTCTCAATTCGTCATTAGGCAATACATAAATCTGGTTATTATACCTCATCAATTCGTTGTTGTCCAATGTATAACCTTTAAACTTTGGTACCATCATGGTGTCTTGTCTGATATTTTCCTTAACCTTTTTATACGAGTCATCGTCGAACTTTATAGTTAGAATATTTTCTCGAAGATTCATCTGAAGAGGTATCACCGAGAATATGCGTGGTCTCTGACTCAATGCATTTGCCACTCTGTTCATTGTTCCTTTTATGTAAGTGATCTCAAAATTGTATTCACTAAGAAATCTTGACCAACACCTTTGTCGCACGTTCAAGTCACTCTGCGTAAATATCTGCTACAATCCACAATGATATATTTTTAGTTCAAATTTCTATCCAATCAAATAGTGTCTCCACACTCTCAATGCATACACAATGGACAATAACTCCAAATCATGCGTTGCATAGTTCTCCTCATGCTTTCTTAATTTCCTTGAGATGTAAGCGATCACTCAACCGTCTTGCATCAAGACTAAGAGTTCCTTGGATGCGTTTGTGCATACCAAGAATTCCTTGTACATGTCGGAGAATTTTAGTATCAAAGTTGTCGTCAAGAACCCCTTGAGCCTTTGAAATGATTATGTGCACTTCTTGGTCCATACAAGCTTCTTGTTTTTCTTCTGCAATTTCATGATCGGATTTGTTATCCTTGAAAAACCTTCGACGAATTGTCAATAAAATCCTGCTAAACCCATAAAGTTGTGTACTTATAGTACATTTGTTGGCGTAGGCCATTCCATAATATACTCTACCTTCATTGGATCCATAGTGATGTCTTCGTCAGATATAACATGCCCTAAGTAATGAATCCTCTATTGGTAAGAAAAGCATTTCGACAGTTTCCCGTATAATTTGTTTTCTCGTAAAAACTGTAGTACCAAGCGCAAATGCTCATCATGTTCTTTCATCATCCGATAATATATCAGTATGTCATCAATGAATAATTGAACAAACTTGTCTAAGTATTCATGGAACACCCCATTCATCAAGCTCATGAATACCCCCAGGGCATTTGTCAGTCCAAATGGTAAAATGATAAACTCGTAGTGTCTGAACCTCGTCTTGAAGGTGTTCTTAGGAATATCTTCCTCTTTAATTCGTAACTGGTGATATCCAGATCTCAAGCCAATCTTTGAAAACATCGTCGTGCCATTCATTTGATCAAACAAATCCTCTATTCTAGGAAACAAATATTGATTCTTGATTGTTTCCTTGTTCAATTGACGGTAGTCAATACAAAATCTCCAAGACCCATCCTTCTTTCTTATGAAAATAACAGGTGCACCCCAAGGTGACACACTTGGATGCATCAGTCCCAAGTCCAACAAATCCTTCAATTTCATTTTCAAATCTTGTAACTCAGGCGTTGACATCTAATAAGGTGTTCTTTCTATCGATTCAGTTCCAGGTTTCCAGTCAATTGTAAACTCCAATTCTCTTTTGGGCGACAATCCTGGTAACTCTTCTAGAAATACGTCCACAAAATCTCGTACTACCGGAAGGTTTTCTAATCCTTATGCCTCACCCTTTTCCTTTAGCACTAATATTGTATATAACTTTCATCCTTCGTACATGCTCTTCTATATTTGTAGGGAAGAAATGAACCTCAAGGACACTCCCTGGTCTCTTCCTACCATCGCTCTTCTATGTCCCACATCATCTGTCAAACTTAATCATTTTATCTTATAGTTGAGTATTGCATCATGCGATTCCATCCAGTCCATACCGATCACTATGTCATAAGATCCTAATATCGTGACATATAGGTTGGCCTTTGTTACAAAATATCCCAAGTTAATGTGACAGTCTGTAAACTTTCCTCCAACCTTCAGTTTGGCACCCGAAGCCATTTCTACAAATATAAATTCGTCCTGCTCAACTGCCTTTACCTTAATTCTTTTTAGCACTGCACTATAAATAAAGCTCTATGTAGCACCGAGATCTATCAAAATACTAAAATTTTGGTCGGTTATTGTACCTGACGTCTTGAGCATGGTGGAATGGTGCTCGTCTTGGAGGTTATTCATCGCTGCATGAATCCAGTGGGCCTTGCCAAAATATCCAATTGTAGTGGGTCATGTTCATCCAGCCGCTTTGGCCTTCTCAACCGTAGAATATCGTTGGTAATGTGGCTCTCCACATGTCCAACACTCGGTCTTCAGTCTAGTACTCCTAGTCCCCGAAGTAGAAGTTGTTGGCCTACCATCCTGAGCTCCTGGTTTGTTTCGTTGAACATGCCTAAACTACTACTACTGCGAGCGATATTTTTGTTGATGTGGTGGTCTGCTATAGGGAGTCCTTTGCTGAGGATTTGGTCGCCAAAGTATCGTGAACGTGGATCCTCTAGATGTATCTTGATACCCTAATGTCTATCTGGTTGGTGTTTGATGCTGCTACGCACCTAATGTCGTTAGTCCAGTCAGTCTCACAAGAGTCTTGTCCTAACCCTCGCTGTTCATTCCTTCCTCTGCTATGAGGGCCTTATGGAATGCATCGTGCAACGTCTGAGGCATTAGGATCCTCACCTTCAGATGAATGTTGAAGTTAAGGCCAAACACAAACTTGTTGACCTTCAACTTCTCTGTGTTCAAATGTGGGGCATACCGAAGTAGCTCCATAAATATGGCCTCATACTCTGGCACCGTATGACCACCTTGTCTTAAGGCATTGAAATCATTTAGTTGGTACTCAATGAATTCCTCTGACAAATACCTCTCTCGGTACCGCTCCTCAAACAGTTCCCATGACATGTCTTCGATGGTCATGTTTAGTTGAGGCAAAAGCGTCTTCCACCATAGAAGAGCACTTCATTTTAGCTAAAAGACCTCCATGCGAAACTTCATGTTGGAGGTATAATCATGAAGTGAAAATCACATCTCCATGTTCTCCAACCATGCCTCGGCGGCTGAGCCACTTGTGGCACCCATGAACTTGGGAAACTTAACCTTCTCGAGTTCTCTATGAATGTTGCCACTACCAAATGGAGCATGTTTTAAACCCTCATTGGGTACAGGTTCCCTAGCCTCATATCTATCTAGTCGATAAATCAAAGCCTTCGACATCCTCTGGAAGGACCTCATCAAACCAACCACATCCCCACAACAATCTACTCCTGCCCAATGACTTGTTCTTCTCCTTGGGAGTTTGACCCATCTGGCGTGGATGCTACTGGAGGTGTCACACCTCCTCCCCTAGCACCACATTGTCTACCTCCACGGAATCCTCTAACCATGATTACCTAATGGACACATTTAAATTTTGATTAGCAATAAGTTATTAATCAAGTGTTTAATACAATGGAAGGCATAATGATCCCAAGTTGCGGGATTGAACCTCATTCTGACACCATATATATCGACCCGCGCGTTACGACAAAAAAAGCGATGTACAACAAGTAAACAATTTTTTTTTGCGTAGGAAATTAACATCACCATAAAAATTAAGAGCATGACAAGTGACACATCATCGTAATCAATAACTACACAACCAATGCATTAACATAAATAAAAGCTACACAAGATCAACACATAAAAATAAATAGTGACGCACTTCAACACATCATAATCAATTGAATAAAAATATAATTAAATGTTCAACCATGTCACGGAATATTAAAATATTATCCGCCCAACATATCCTGCATGGTTAGAACCTCCAGGACACATAAGCAACACTCAAGCCCAGGATTCATCCGATTGATTTTTACCACTTAAGGTCATAGGGCTGGTGACTTTTCTAAGGAACAAGGAAGTATCTAATCCCATAACTCAAACACGTGCCGCTACTCAACTAGAAACATCAACATACTTGATCATGAATTCATCATAGTGCAATATAATAATCTACTCTAATTAATAAATCCTTCAAGCAACAAAAGGGCGCGATGAGTAAGAGGATTTTACCTAAGAATAATAAATCAAGAGTGCAATTACAACTTAATCTCATATATCTTAATTATACAACTTCATCTTGAACCATAAACATCATAAGTAAAAAATATAACCCCAATCAATTCTCATATAGCAGGGACAATTTCACAACATAAAAATCAAAAGCTTCCATCACTTGTAACATAGTTTTTCCACTACTATGCAATATAAAGTAATTCTACCACTATTATAGTAAACTCAATTCTATTGCATCAACGAAACATAATCAGATTAATTTAATTTACCAACTAAATCTCAAGATCCCATAAATATAATTAGTATAAGCCACAACTAGAGAAATGAGCTTATATCTACATATTATTATATCAAATAATATTCTCTAGATTGAAGTATGACTATTTAGTATTATACACTTAAGGATCCTATTGGGAAATAAAGAAAATGACACCTTGCGCCATTAATTTCTTTATGTTACATGCAAAATCTTGTAAGATAATTTATTAACATAGTTCAGAGGCACCACTTTGATTGTTTTTTATATTTATTAAAATGACAGTCCTAACTACCTTCATCAATAAATAAACTATTAAGTATTAATCAACAATTAATAACCTATGAATTACTATAAGTTATTAACAACAACAACATTCATATCCACAATTCACCACTCCAAAGGAATATGTAATTGGTCATCGGAACACTAACCATGAAGTCAGTAACCCAATCGTTAATCTCATTATTTATTGCAAGAATGAGATATTCATCTAGATTATTGTCATGTAGACCCTTAAGTTAGATGCCCCAAGTTGTAGGAAAAGGAGGAGTTTCTTCTAGAGTTAATAAATTGTTACTTATATAACTCCATGAGAACCACGACCCTCTATCTCATTGTAAATTGAGTATTTATTAGCAATTATTTTTAGTGCATGGAAACACCAATTAGCATACCTTTTTCTAAGAAACTTATATCTAATGTTTTTACACTTATATGTTATCTATTTTTAAGGAGGTTTTAGTACAAGTTGGTGTTAGAGGTTTTAGCAAATATTTATCAATCCTTAGTCATGTAAACAACCTTAACCATCCTTATGGCTAGAACAAGATATTATCAATCCACTTATTGAACTTAAGCGGATTAAAACTGAAAGAAGAAATCTATACGTAGGTGAAGAAGGTAAAGGCAACCATCTGACTGTCAATTTAAATTTGAAGGATGCCCGATCTCTTTTAAGTGGAGTGCAACTTGCTTTCTAAGCATCAAGTGTCAAGGAAACTCCGAGCAGTGCTCAAATCGAGGTGGTTAATATCGTGCGTCATCCCATAGACTCTGGGCAGTGTATGAGAAGATAGAAAATAAACTATAGGAGATAGCTTGTCTAAAAGCACGGGAATAAAATATATGTCGTTAATTTGTAACCAAAAAATCGCTAGGAAGAGGCACACCCAACCATCAAGGAACGGAACTTATGGAAGGGGAAAACATTGGAACATAAATCCTTGAGTGAAAGAGCTACAGGAGGCTTGCTAGGGTAGGCATGTACCATTCGTTGGAGGGAACATATGATGGAATAATATTAGCTAATATCCATGAATATCCATCCACGTTCCAACTCTATCATGGTTGATTAGAGTCCATGTTCCAACTCTATTAAGGAGGTAAATATTTGGTATCTTTAAGAACACAGGGCGTTCAGGTTTACTGAGAAAGGAGAGGTGACAAAGCAAAATTCTAAGTTTACGTCTGATCTCTTAAACACTCATATCTTTATTTATTTTGTTATTTTTGTTTAGCTGTAAGTTTTAGTCGTCCTAAGAGATGCATAAGAATAGTCTCAAAACTAGGATTGACCAACTACTTTTACTAAGGTTTTAATATCAAAAGGGATTCAGAACAGAGGTGGCAAGGGTCATTTAGTTCATCAGACTTTATCCAATGTAGGACATAACCGATCCATTCAACAATAAAAAATGTAATATAACAATTTAAATTTAGAGACCTAGTACACAATCCAAGGTAGCATCCAAGAATTTCTCCTTCTAAATAATATCTATATATCCTTGCATTCCATATTTATTTTAGGAATTTTCAATGATGACAATATAAATATCACATTCCAAAGTACACAACCATCAAAGGCCAATTGTCAATTAAATTGATATCAGAATTCGGTCACAGTGAAAACAATATCTAAACTAATCATAGAAAATTAATGCTACTACAAATTCAATTCGAATTTAAAATACCGTAACCGACGACGGAGATGGAGTTGACTATGATCTTCTGCTACTGAAGTTCCATTCCTTCTTCCGCTTGCCAATCGATGAGACTTCATCGGTACCTCCCAACCAACACTATGGGTACTCTTCTTCCCCCTTAGCCCCCCAAGACGCAAAGGGACCACGCACACACACAACCAAGAATCCTCTAGCTCTGAACTTGGCTCACAAGGTAGAGCCACCACTCTCTCTCAAGATGGATATCCCAACTCTCACAAGTAAAATTAGTAAAAAATTCTACAGCATAAATTTACCCATAACTAGTGTGTTCTATTTCTCCTCTAGACCATTT
>JASDQU010949007.1:5018-16976 GCA_032191745.1 Picea mariana | reverse complement strand
GGCTTGGAAAGCAATAGATTTCTTAGATGTGAAGTTTATTATTTATTGAATCTCTATGAACTTATTTTCACTACCTCACCTTCCTTCTCTCACCCTCTCCTTCCATTTCCTTTTTCTAGGTTTTTTGTGTCTGGTTTCTTAAGATATTTATCTCTGTCAATATTCCCTTTCCCTCTCTCGTATCCCTTTCCTTTCATCCATCCCAACCCTTCCCCCTTCCCTACTACCCCAACCCCTCTCTCATTGTTCCCTCAGGATGTCATCCTTGATCCATTTATCTCTGAGCCTTCAGACTTAGTCTAGTTTATATTGACCCCTATTCATAGTTCCTCTCTCTTATGCATCCTTCTTGGATTCATTCTATGGACTCGTCAAATGTTGGTATTACTTGTCTCAGGCTTGATCCTTTTTTGTTGATTCTTTAGTGAACTTGCTACAATGTGATTTCATCATAGAGATAAGGGATAATAGAATAGTGAGCTTGGATATTTCCATTGCAATGGATCCTTTTTGGGTCAAGGTCAAAGAATATTTGAAGTCTTTTGGACAATCGTGGAAGGAATACATGCACAATACAGTGAGAATGAAATGAGAATAAGAAATATGGAAAATATTGTGTCATTCCTCCTGAACAAAATAGAAAACATTATTCGGGAGAATCAACATTTAGGAGAAATGGAACAAACAATGCTAATGTTGATCCAAACAATCAGGAAGATTTAAGAGGAAATACAAAATCTTCAAGAATGTGAAACTGAAAGATAAATAATTTAGGATTTGGATGTGACATTCCCACCAGTAACAAAATATTACGAGTAGTAAATTTTTATTTATTTATTTTACACAGTATTGCATACGGAAATACAGTGTAGTTTATAAGAAGTGTCTGAGAAGATATCAGAGTTGGGATTTTTAGATCCAGGTCTTCCATCTGTTGAGTTGGATTCTTCTTTTTTTTCTTTTTTGGGCACTATGGAAACTGCTTAGAAATATTTTCCATGAATGGGGTCTGCAAAAAAAAATTGAAATCAATAGAAGAAATAAACCCGTGCAGAGAAATAAGAACAATGTACATCGAAATTTAAAACATATATGTTGCCAACCAATTATCATTAATTCACGTGTTGATACCATTAATTGCGAAGCATATGGTGGCAGACCTTATTAACATTGAAAATATGGTGCACATATGATTGATGACATAAAAAAAAAAAAAAATTAATCCTAGATTAATTCTTCAGTGTATCTAGTTACTATCATAATTCTCGGACATCAGGACCTAGGGGCATTAGGAATTGTATTTACCGTTCGATGTACAATATGATGTGGAAACCTTTAATTAATCATTTTCATAATGTTCATTTTAACCTTATTTACCAAGTTAATCTATAATTATCACTTAATTATTGAATATCAGGAATTGGGGTAAGATAAGTTGACGTGGCGATTATACACAAGTTCCATGTGTCATACATAAATGATCAAATAACCAATTTGATGGGGTTAAAATCAATGAAATGTGTCATACACTTAGTGTGGGTGACACATGTATGGGGTTAAATCAATGACATGTGTTAAAAACTATATATGGAGAAGATAGGCCATGACGTGGTAGAGGCAACATCATTGGGAGTGGTGTAGAGGTCTTATCAATCTTTCACCATAGGAATCAACATTGGGAGTGGTGTCCCACTCTTATCACATCTTTCACCATCAAATTTTTCTTATGACTTTTATACCACAGGCACGTGTAAAACCCTGATATCCGCGGGCTCCAGAATGGAGAACACATCAGGTCCAATGCTTGGGTTTTGGAGGCTCGACCTACGTCGTAGTTCTGAGTCAAGCGACTTCCCTTTTTCAATTCTTTCCCTTCTCTACAATCGGTGTCTGTCAATATCCAGGTACCCACAAGTTATCTATGTGAAGGATATTGAAACTCTATACACCAATCCCTTGGGCTTGGAAAGAAATAGATTTCTTAGATGTGAAGTTTATTATTTATTGAATCTCTATGAACTTATTTTCACTACCTCACCTTCCTTTTCTCAACCTCTTCTTCCGTTTCCTTTTTCTAGTTTTTTTGTGTCTGGTTTCTTTAGATATTTCTCTCTGTCAATATTCCCTTTCCCTCTCTCGTATCCCTCTCCTTTCATCTGTCCCAACCCTTCCCCCTTCCCTAATACCCCAACCCCTCTCTCATTGTTCCCCCAGGATGTCATCCTTGATCCCTTTATCTTTGAGCCTTCAGACTTATTCTAGTTTATATTGACCCCTATTCATAGTTCCTCTCTCTTATGCATCCTTCTTGGATTCATTCTATGGACTCATCAAATGTTGGTATTACTCKTCTYAGGCTTGATCCTTTTTTTGTTRATTCTTTAGTGAACTTGCTACAATGTGATTTCATCATAGAGATAAGGGATAATAGAATAGTGAGCTTGGATATTTCCATTGCAATGGATCMTTTTTGGGTCAAGGTCAAAGGATATTTGAAGTGTTTTGGACAATCTTGGAAGGAATACATGCACAATACAGTGAGAATGAAATGAGAATAAGAAATATGGAAAATATTGTGTCATTCTTCCTTAACATAATAGAAAACATTATTCGGGAGAATCAACATTCAAGAGAAATGGAACAAACAATTCCAATGTTGATCCAAACAATCGGGAAGATTTAAGAGGAAATACAAAATCTTCAGGAATGTGAAACTAAAAGATAAATAATTTAGGATTTGGATGTGACATTCCGACCTGTAACAACACATTGTAAGAAAATATTATGAGTAGTAAATTTTTATTTATTTATTTTACACATTATCTCATACGGAAATAAATAAGAAAACGTTTAATATACAAGACAACAACCATAAAATATCAATTCTTAATCAACATCATTTCTTACTCAACGTCAACTTCACCACATAGTCAATCATAAATGTCACGCATCATTATAATAAACTTAACATATTATGATATAATTACCTTTGATCTATGTTCCTTGCTCTAGCACATGAATATAAATATTAATATTAACCACTTATTCAATCTTTTATAATTTACTTTATTTTTCAATACGTTGACCATAAACAGTGATGAAAACTCTAAGTAATAATAATACAATACATACAATTTCAAAAAATTGTATTACATAACCTTCTCTTAAATAATAGTGCTTAATAGTGGCTCTCAACCGTAATAGTAGAATACATTAAACTTATTCTATACCACTAACCATAACTTTCCTAATCTTTGAAATGCCATCAATATTTCACTAATAATTTTAAAGAGTCACGAAATGGTGATCAAATTTAATTCAACAGGGGGTGTAATAAACCTATTATCATTACTAATAATGAAGGAAGGTTACTGTTGTTAGAAGACATGCCATACCTATATTTCGTAACCTTCCAAGGTCCTACACTACAATTCATGTCCTTATCTATCTCATGGATTAATTTAATAAATCAACAATTTTATAAAACAACTAAGTATCACTTGGAGCGTATCTTAAGGGCAACAATTTACAAAGGGTATCGAGTTGCTCATAAAAGATGTAGTCTCTCTAAACTAGAATTCCTTACTCGCTTTCCCAGAATACAATAGGACACATAGAAAACTCAGTTAATGCATAAGCCACAGAGGGGAGTGCGAGTAACTCAAATATACTGACATAAAATTTTATGAATACCTTGTTGGCCTTTGGAAAGGGTTTAGTACACGATTGTCTTTAAAAATTTATTCTATAGTTTTTATTTATTGTGAATAGTTTGTTTCAACTTTCTTGGATTGCTATTCTCTATGTATTTTAAAAACAACCATGGTATTCCAGAATATCGTGAACAAGGACTTGGTACTGTGTTACCAAACTAGTGAGTAATTAACAATTCTCGATCTATTATGTCTTTGTACTTTAATATATCTTATCTCACATGTAATGATTTCCTAATTTCTTTTTTTTTAAAGAGTTAACAACTCATTGATTCTCGCTGCTTAAAGTAGAGGATCTTGGTTATTGAAGGAAAAAACATAAATAAAGTATGGGATGTGAATATTCTTCAAATGGTTCCCAAAATTTTCACAATGTGAGAATCCATTAACGGATCAGATTTCAACATTTGAACGTTTAAGGATAAACGATAGTGTGAATGGACTCTTCATCCTTACAAGAACACATGGTACCATCATCAAGAATTAACATAACCAGAGATACTGAAATAAAGTTGTATAAGTAATTAACAATAACACTAAAAGACTATTAACTTTGACAAGAAACTGCCATCCTAAAATGGAAATAAGGAAAACTCTAATAATCCTTATTTTATCCAACAAAAAGATATCTAAATCAATCACACAAGATAATACAAATAATTTACAGAATACAATTTTGTCACTAAATATTCACCATCGATCCTTACATTTGTTCATACAAATAAATTACAATTTTTTTTTTTTGAAAACTGTACAAATAATATCCAAAACAAAATACCCAGACCAATGGATATGAATAATTAAGGATGTCCTTTAACTTGAAGCTTGCATGTGTTCTTCTTTCTCTTGCCTACTAATCCAGGACTTCACCGGTACCTTCGAGCCACTGCTAGAGGTACTCTTCTCCCCCCTTAGCCCCTCGAGATGCAAAGGAGCCACACAAAAGAAACCAAAAATAGTGGATCCAAGCTTGCCTTGCAAGGTAGAGCGTCCACTCTTTCTTCAAGCTTGGTATCCCAACTCTCACAAGTAAAATATAGTCCCCAATAATTTTGGCAGCATAACCTTACCAAGAATAAGTGAGATCCTTATTCCTTCTTCACCATTTGTTTTATAGAAATTTCCTTACTGACACATGTCCTCATGCATAACTAATTAACTTTTTAGATTAAATTAATTATGATTATTCATCCACACAATTGTCACCTCTCCCCAAGTTGCACAAGTAATTACCATTTTTATTTTATTTAAAAATCCAATTTCCCTCACAATCCCCAATGTGTTCCTATTTTCGCTCATAGTTGTCCCTTTGTTCCCCAAATTCTCATTTAATGAGTGTCTCATAACTATATCTTACTTAGAGTTGGATTAGGAGTTTTCTTCTAGTTGGACTAATGGTAGCTTGACTCTAGATACTATTCTATGTGTACACCTATTCTTTCATAATTCTTTTCTTTTTATTTTAAAAAATCCTTTTATCATTTTCATGCACACATGTGCACTTTATCCAATCTTTATATTTTTCTCACTTTTTTCCTATAATTTGATTTATCTCAATTCTTTTAATTTATTTAATATTTTTATTTAGTCCCCTAATTAAACTTAGACTTAGGCTTAGTCTTAGAATTAGGCTTAGAATTTTATTGGGATTTATAATTAATAAATTCACGGTTTAATTAATTATTTTAATCCAACAAGGTCTAATCATTTCAATTTTTTCTAGGTCACCTAGATTTATTGACTCAATTTTTTAATGATGAGACATGCCCTTCAAGACGCACCTCCATTCTCCAAGGGTTCCACTCACCTTTGACTGGTTTTGGAAGTTTGTTCGACCCTTGGAGTATTCACTCCATTCGATCGACCTTGTGAGAGACTAAGGGCTTCTAAGGAATAAGGATTTTGCCTTATTGCGCGCCCCTTAGAATATTCATGAGCGACTATCTCAGTCTTCCCTCATGACAACATGGACCTCTCGAACTAGGCAATCGTTAACCTACAATTTAGGCACGTCTAGTTGATAAGCCATGGGTCCTTTCTTTTCCACAACTTCAAAAGGTCCCACAAACCTAGGAGAGATTTTAGCACCCTTTCCAAACTTGATCAAAATCTTGTGCGATTTCACCCACAAGAAAACTCTGTCGCCAACTTCATAACTGCGGTCAATGTGATGTGCATCAACATAACTCTTTTGTCGATATTATGTTTCTTTAATCCTATGTCTCATCGATTTCAATTGTTCTTCCATTTCTTGAATCACTTCTGGTCCTACAAGGACCCTATCCTCAAGTTGATCCCAACTCAATGAGGTCTGACATGGTCGTCCGTAAGGAAACTAAAACGATACCATCTTAATTGTACTATGATAGTTGTTGTTGTATGAAAACTCTACAAGTGGCAAAAAATATTCCCAAAATTTTTATTGATCCATTACATACATACACAACATATCCTCCAAAATATGGTTCATTCTTTCCTTTTTCCTGTCTATTTCTGGGTGATATGTTGTACTAAATTTCAGTTGTGTTCCCAAAGCCTCTTGGAAACTGGTCCAAAATTTCCTTGTAAACATTGATCCTCAATCAGATATGATCCTTCTTGGTACACCATGTAATCTCACAATCTCACTAACAAATACTCTAGCTATGTATGGCACCTGATACATCATACGTACTGGAATAAAGTGTGCACTCTTCATCAGAGTGTCAACTACCATGAAAATCAATTCATGTCTCATTTCCATCAGTGGCAATCCAACTATTAATTCCATCGAAATGACCTCCCATTTCAATTCCAAAATAGAGTGTAGTTGTAGTAATCATGTTGAATGTCTATGTTCATCCTTCACTTGATGACATTCTAGACATCTCGCCATGTAACTAACTATGTTTTCTTTCATTCCCTTCTAGAATAATAAGGGATTAAGGTCTTCCTTCATCTTCGTGACTCCCGGATGAGCCATGTACACTACTTGATGCACTTCACTTAAGACGAGAGTTCTTAATTAATCATTAGGCGGTACGTAAATTCTTTCGTTAAATCTCAAGAAACCATCGTTTTCTAATGAATAACCTTCAAACTTCGGTACCATCATGGTATCTCATCCAATATTATCCTTAACTTCTTCATACCATTCATCATCTATTTGTAAAGTTAAAATCTTTTCTCGAAGATTCGTCTTAAGAGGTATTACCGAGAATATGTGTAGTCTCCGACTCAATGCTTCTACCACTCTATTCACTATTCCTTTAATGTAAGTAATCACAAAGTAGTATTCACTAAGTAATTCTGGCCAACGCCTTTGTCACATGTTCAAGTCACTTTGTGTAAATATATGCTTGAATCCATAGTGTTCTGTCTTTAATTTGAATTTCTGTCCAATCATATAATGTCTCCAAACTCTCAAGGCATAGACAATTGCTAATAATTCTAAGTCATCCATTGCATAGTTCTCTTCATTATTTCTCAAATTCCTTGAAATGTAAGTGATCACTCGACCGTCTTGCATCAAAACTCTGCCTAAACCTTCCTTGGATGCATCCGTGCATACCAAGAATTATTTGTCCATGTCGAGTGCCTTTAGTATCAACATTTTTGTCAACAACTCTTTGAGATTTTGAAATGATTCTGTGCATTTCTCCATCCATATGAACTTCTTGTTCTTCTTCTGCAATTTCGTGATCGGATTTGTTATCTTCGAAAAACCTTCAACGAATAGTCAGTAATATCCTTCTAAACCCATAAAAATATGTAATTATTGTACATAACCATTTCTTAAATAATAGTACTTAATAGTGGCTCTCAACCGTAATAGTAAAATACATTAAACTTATTCTATACCACTAACCGTAACTTTCCTAATCTTTGAAATGCCATCAATATTTCACTAATACTTTCAAAGAGTCATGAAATGGTGATCAAATTCAATTCAACTGGTGGTGTAATAAACCTATTATCATTACTAATAATGAAGGAAGGTTATTTTTGTTACAAGACACACCATACCTATGTTTTGTAACCTTCCAAGGTCCTACACTACACTTCATGTCCTTATCTATCTCATGGATTAATTTAATAAATCAACGATTTTATAAAACAACTAAGTATCACCTGGAGCGTATCTTAAGGGAAGTAATTTACGAAGGGTACCGAGTTGCGCATAAAATACGTAGTAAGGCTAAACTATAATTCCTTACTCACTTTCCTAGAATACGATAGGACACATAGAAAACTTAGTTAACGTATAAGCCATAGAGGGGGAATGAGTAACTAACCCTATTCCAAGCTCAACATGTGGAGGAAAGAACTACAATTATGTCTTAAGTTAGTCAGAATCCTTGTCATAGTCAAGGAAGGTTATTCGCTTTTAAGCCATTGTCGGTGCCATAGTTCACAATGACTCAAATTCCCTTTATGAAATTACTCTGAGGGAATACATATCTAATCATAAATGAAGATGATGTAACACACCCTGACCTCCCACAAGCTGGGGTACGCCACCTTCAAGCCCACCCTTGGACTTTGTTCTCTTATTGAACCTTTTAAATTAATAAGGACACATAAAAGAAAAGATTTATTGACATGCACAACAATAAGCAGCAAGCATGCATATTCTAAAGATTCAATTAAACGATAAATAAATACACAGTGGAATACATTCATATACAGGTAAATACTACCATAACAGAGAGCACTTATATTTATAATTATGACACCAACTGGATGCAAACCAAGGACGTTCCACCCAACCGTAGACACTACCGCTCCAAATCTCAACAACAGTGTCATCGTCAAGCCAAGGTTATGAATCCACAAGGACAGTTCTAGAGTGTTACTTGGATTCCCCAAACCAGTCAGCACTCAATCTCTCACAGGATTTCCCAGCACTCACAACAATCCCAGTGCCCAACCCTCTTCTACCCAACCTGCACCACTCAAGAGAATGGACCTCCACCCTTCTCTGCCATGCAATCCCTCAGGCAATCCTTCTCCTTATTTTGGGCTCCAATGCAACTGGTCCAGAATATCAATGCTAGAACTCTGAGAACTTGTAACTATGAGAAAGGTTGGACATAGGCCAACACATCTCATACACGCAGGCCTCAAGTCATGGCTGGATTACACCAACGACCACTATAACCAGCAATACAATGGCTAATCTTCAGCAGTTCGTTTCCCTTCCCAAGCCAAGACGCGAGTGAGGATGGATCAATGAGTGATAGGTAAGGATGGAATGAATGAATGAGTGAGAAAGTGAATAAACACATAAACGGATGAAGCAAAAAATGAGCAAATGAGCGAATGAGCTATCATCCAACCCCCCCCAACAGTCCAGGGGTGGGTTTAAGTATTTCGTGGGGAATCAAGAACCTCCTGGACTCCCCCAAGAGGCTCACGTAACTGATCCCATCCCTTAGACAAAAAGGGTGAATAGAATAGGAAATAACATTTATCCCCTCAAGCCCCCTCTCTTGTGGAATCATAGCCCCCTATAACTCTAGTCCTTGTCCATCTAGCAACCAACGATGTGTTTATTATTAATAATGATCAAAACATTACATTTCTTAGTCACACTGGCCTTTTAATAATTGTTTGGGCACTCTGGCCTCTCAACATTGTAACAATACATTATTTAAAATGGGGGTTCAGAACCGAGGGTGTTACATCCCCTCCCCCTTATTTTGGCATTATCCTCAGTGCATATACAAAATAGAGATCAAAATCTCAAATTTTATTCAAAAATCTGTGGGTATTCTACCCGCATGGAATCTTCATGCTTCCAGGTAGCATATTTAGGACCATAGAAGGTCCACTGAAATTTTACCATCTCTATAACTCGATTCCAGAGCATTTTGACCTTTCTGTCCAATACTTGCACTGGCTGAACTTGAAAGTCTCCCTCTGTCCCTACCTGAATCAGATGCCAATCAATAACATGGTTAGGGTCATGTACATATTTATTTAGTAAAGAGACATGAAATACATTATGCACATTCATGGAAGCAGGCAACGCAAGCATGTATGCAACTGGCCCTATTCTGTTCAATATTTCAAATGGACAACAGAATCTGGCTACCATCTTTGTACAACTACCCAATTTCAAAGAGATTTTCTTGGGCTTCACTTTCATAAGTACATGCTCCCCTACTTTAAATTCTCTAGCTGTCTTGTTCTTATCTGCATAAACTTTCTATCTATCTCGAGCTGCCTTTAAATTTTCCTTGATCTTAACCATCTGGTCTTTCATATCCTTGAGCAACTCTGGCCCAAGTACCACTCTATATGTTGGGTTGTCCCAGCTCACTGAAGTATTTCATTTCCTACCATACAAGGCTTCAAATGGGCTCATTCTCAATGAATCTTGATACCCATTATTATATGCAAACTCGACCAAGTGCAAGTAATCTTACCACTTAGATGGATTATCCATCACATACATTCTCAACATTTCTTCAATTATTCAGTTGACCCTCTCTGTTTTTCCATCTGATTGGCAATGGTATGTTGTGCTAAAGTTTATATTTGTACCAAATCTTTTAAACAATCCCCTCCAAAAATTGGAGGTAAACTTTGTATCTCTGTCCAAGACAATTATCCTAGGTATTCCATGCAACCTAGCAATCTCTCTCATGTAAATTTCTACAATATTATTCATTGTATGTGTTGTCTTTACATGAACAAAATGAGCATCCTTTGTTAATTTGTCAACCACCACCATGATTGAATCATGTTGTCTTGTTGTCATGGGTAATTTAGCTATGAATTCAATGTTTATCACTTCCCATTTCTTCTCTAGGATTGGTAATGGCTGCAACAAACCCATTGGGTGCCTATGCTCAGCCTTCACCTTCTGACATTCCATACATCGAGTGATGTAATAACAAACATCCTTTTTCATTCCTAGCCAAAAGAATTTGCTTCTTACTGTTGTAATCGTTTTTTGATAACCGGGATGTTCAACATAAGGAACATCATGCATTTCCTTCAATACCAAATTCCTCAGTTCTTCGGAACTAGGAACATAGATTATATTCTTATGCATGAGTAATCCATCTCCCTTTATCTCATACTCCTTTATTTTTTGTTGTACATCTCCTTGCCGTAAGCTTTCTTTTACCTGTAGGTAGTGTTGATCTGTAACAAGACCATCTAAAATTATGCTCTTCAAGTTTGACTGGTGCATACTAACAGTAGTAGCATGCATGAGATGCACTCTTCTACTAAGTGCATCGACAATGCTATTCTCTTTTCCTTTGATATGCTTGATATCGAGGTCATATTCACTTAAAAATTCCAGCCATCTTGTTTGCCTGGCATTCAAGGTTGGTTGTTCAAAAAGATACTTCAGACCAATGTAATCTGTCCTTAGTTCAAATCTCTTCCCCATGAGATAATATCTCCATATCCTCAAGGCATGGAAAATTGAAGCAAGCTCCAAGTCATGTGTGGCATAGTTCCTCTCATTATTCTTAAGCTTTATGGACTCATAACCAATGACATGTCCATTTTGCATAAGGACTCCCCCAAGTCCTTCCTTACATGCATCTATACATACCATAAAACTTTCATTTGGGTCAGCAATATTTAACATAGGTGCACTAGTAAGTAATTCCTTCAACATATTAAAGTTCTCTTGACACTCAGGTTTCCATTCAAATTTAGTTCCCTTATTTTTCAAAGAAGTGATGGGATGAGCAATCTTAGAGAACCCTACTATGAACCTTCCGTAGTAACCAACCAATCCCATAAAATATATGACTTCTGACACATTTCTGGGAGTTGGTCATCCTCTAATGGCTTCAATATTCTCTAGATCTACTGTTATGCCCTGCTTTGAGATAATGTGTCTCAAGTAATGGATCTTCTTTTGATAAAAATAACACTTACTCAACTTGGCATACAACTGATGTTCTCTCATTACTTGCAATACCAGTCTTAAGTGATGTTAATTCTCCTCTTAAGACTTAAAATAGATAAGTTTGTCATCCAAGAACACTATGACAAAATTATCCAAATAATTTATGAATATGCCATTCATTAAGAACATAAAGATAGCCGGTGCATTGGTCAGTCCAAATGGCACCATTACAAATTCATAGTTCCCATACCTAGTGTTAGCACTGAAATTTCGTCTGCACATGGCGACAAGAACTCCACATCATTTGCACATAGCGACAAGAACTCTACATCATCAAAACAGCAATGAAGTCATTCATGGCACTAGTCACAGCATTCCAGAAGGGTC
>JASDQU010949006.1:32695-48707 GCA_032191745.1 Picea mariana | reverse complement strand
GAGGTAAAGAGATAAAGGGGAGGAGAGTGGGGGAGAGAGAGGTAGGGGGATACAATGAGTAGGAGAGGGAGGGTGGTATAGAGTGAGGGAGATGTTTGTTGTGGAGCTTGGTTATATTCTTGATTCAAAGGTTTGTTTCAGTCGTGATTGGATCTCATTTCTTGACAGGGCATGTGGGGGAATTTCCGCCCACTATTGTCACCAGGAGGGTCCTCGAAGCAAAATTTTGGGAAAAATTGCCCCTTAAAATATTGTAATTTCATATTGAATATGGAGCATTCATTATAAGGTCAAAGATATGACGGTAGAATTTATGTTAAGGTATTTTTCCCTAGAAGGAAACCCTTTTTTCATGAAGGAATTGTATTGAAAATTTGTAGATGCGTGAATATTGTATTCTGAGAGAGGAGAATATGAGAGAAAGAAGAGGAAGTTACAACGAGTGTGTTTTAGTTTGTATCCATTCATTTTAATGGAAAAAAATAAAGGAAGGACCTGGAAATTTGTCTAGTGGACGTATCCCACATTGGGAGAACCACACATATCTGTCTCTATTGTATTGTGTATCTTTTGTGTTTTATTTCCACATTTGTTTTATTTTATTTCTCAACGATCTTGTTTTTTATAACAACTGGTATTAGAGAGAAAGGTAACTCATAGTAAAAGAGGGTTCTTGGTTCGAGTGGGAGCAATGATGGAAGATGGAAAGTTTAGCGTTGAGAAATTTAACGTCCAAAACTACCAGTTACAGAAAATGAAAATCGAACATTATTTATATCAGTATGATTTGTTCCTACCATTGGGCGGAATATCAAAGAATTTGATGGCCATGAAGGATGAATATTGAGAGGTTCTTGACAGAAAGGCACTAGGAACAATATGGATGATCCTGGGAACATCAGTGGCTTTCAATATTTCAAAAGAAAACACAACGAAGGAGTTGATAGAACACAATAGATAAAGTGTATGAAAAACCCTCAGTTTCCAATAATGTATTTCTAATGAAGCAATTATTTAATATGAAGATGTCATAAGGTGGGTCTGTTGCAGATCATTTAAATGAATTTAATATGGTTACTAATCATCTAAGTTTTGTAAAAGTGGACTTTGATGATGAGGTCAGGGCTCTTCTAATCCCATGCTCATTGCTAGAAATATGGAATGGCTTGGCCATGGTTGTAAGTAACTATGTCTCTGGTTCAAACACTCTAAAATTTGATGATGTTGTTGGTGTTATCATTAGTGAGGAAATGCGACGGAAAAACACATGTGACACATTAGATAATGCATTGACCGTGGAGAACATGGAAATAAAAAGGGATAGAGAAAACAACTCAGGAAACTATGGGAATTCAAGGAAGGTCAGATCCAAATCTAGACTGTGAAATATAGAGTGATGGAATTGTGGGAAGAAAGAAAATATGAAGAAAGACTACAGAGCTCCAAAGAAACACAGAGATGGACAACAGGAGAAAAATCAGGAAGCAAATGTAACAGGTGACGTGTTACAAGAAGCTTTGATTGTTTCTGTAGATAATATTTTTGAGTCTTGGATATTAGACTCATGGTCCTCATTTCATTCCACAACCCATAGGAAACTTTTTCTGAATTATGTTAAAGGTGATTTCAGATAGGTTCATTCGGGTGATGATGCACCATGAAATTTTTTTGGAATGGATAAGGTACAAATAAAGAAAAAGAATGGAAACCAATGGTTGTTGAAAGAGGTAAGACATGTTCCAGATCTAAGGAAAAATATGATTTCAACAGTGCAGTTGGTAAGTGAAGGATGTATATATGTATTTACAAATAAGGTATGGAAGGTCACCAAAGGATCACTGGTGATAGAAAAATGAGAGAAGGTAGGTACATTGTATTTATGTACTGGTAATATTGACTCTTCTATCTCTTTAGCTTCTACATGAGTGGATACAACACTGTGGAATTATAGTCTTGGACACTTGACTGAGAAGGGGATGTAGATACTTCACAAAAGAAATTTGTTTCCATATTATAAAAAAGCTGATTTGGATTTCTGTGAGCACTGTGTTAATGGAAAACAAAAGAGAGTCAGATTTCTCAGAGTGAGAAAAGAAAATAAGAGTTAAAGGTTATATCTTGGGCATACAAATGTATGGGGACCAACTCAAGTATCATCTCTTAATTTTTCTCATTATTATGTTACTTTTATTGATAAAGAAACTAGAAAAACTTGAGTTTATTGCATTCAACAAAAATCTGATGTTTTGATACTTTTAATAAATCAAAAGCTTTGGTTGAGAATGAGAGAGGAAAAAGGTCTAAGTGTTTCATATCACAATATGAAGGTGAATATTGCAATAAGGAGTTTGATGATTACTGTTCATACCATGGGATTTGTAGAGAGAAAATAGTTCTAGAAACACCATAAGAAAATGGTGTGTTAGAAAGGATGAACGGGACAATCATGGAGTGTGAAAGGAGTATGATATTTCATGTTAGGTTTCCCTTATAGTTCTGGGCAGATGTTGTATATACTATTGTTTACATAATAAACATAGGAACTTCAATCTCTTTGAATGGTGGAATTCGAGAGGAGGAATGGATAGGTAAAAAGGTAAGCTACTTTTTTTTAAGACTTTCAGTTATGAAGCATGTGTCCATATTGATAAATAAAATACAACAAAGCTTGAGGAAAAATCCAAGAAGTGTACCTTTATTGGATACAGTGTTAACGATTTTGGTTATCTCTTATGGGATATGAAAATCACAAAATCATTAGGAGTAGATATGTCATATTCAATGATAAGTTCATGTACAAATATCAGTTGCAGGGAAAGAAACATTAAAAGAGAAAACATAATACACAGTACAACATATTCCAAAAGGTACCAAAAAATAAAAATGTACAACAAAAGGAGCATCAAGTACCTCAAACTCCTACAAGTGTTGTTAGAATATCTACCGGGTTAAGTAGACCCCCTGAATGATACTCTCCTTCATTGTATTATTTATTGTTGACTGATTTTGGTGAACCACAAAAGTTATGAAGAGGAAATGCACGTTGAAACTAAAAGGAAGTGTGATCAAGGAATGAAAGAGGAAATCGAATACTTGGTAAACAACCAGACTTGCGACTTGGTTCAGTTTCTTGTAGGAAAAATAGAATTGCATAATAAATGGGTTTACAAGTTGAAGGAAGAAGATGGACGAAAAAAGCAGAACAAGTCCAGACTTGTTGTAAAGGTGTTTGCACAAAAGGTATAGATTTTAATGAAATATTTTCTCTTATTGTTATGATGCATTCAATTAGGACTATTTTAAGTCTTGTGGTAGTAGAAGATTTGGAGCTTGAATAGTTATATGTAAAACCAACTTTTTTCCATGGTGATTTGGAGGGAGATATTTATATGCAACAACCACAAGGGTATGAGGTCAAAGGAAAGGATAATTTGGTATGCAGGTTAAAGAAGATCTTTTGTGGCCTAAAGAAAGCTCCAAGGAAGTGGTATTGAAGTTTGACAAGTTTATGATAGAGCAAGGTTATAATAGATGTTATTCTGCTCATTGTGTTTATTTTGAAAGGATAGAAACTGGAAGTTATATTATATTTCTATTGTATGTAGATGACATGCTTGTTGCACGGTCTAATATGGAGGATATAAATTTTCTCAAGAAGAAATTAGGTAGTTCATTTGAGATGAAGGATTTGGGTGTTGCAAAGAAAATCCTTGGTATGAGAATAACAAGAGACAAGAAAAATCGTAAATTGACATTGTCTCCGAGTGAGTACATAGAGAAGGTGTAGGAGAGGTTTAGAATGCAGAATGAAAAAATAGTTAGTACACCTTTGGCCAGCCATTTTAAATTAACTAAGAAAATGTGTCTCAATACACAAGAGGATATAGAATACATGTCAAGGATCCCTTATTCATCAACATTTGGTAGCTTGATGTATGCGATGGTTTGCACAAGACTTGATATTGGACATGTAGTCGGATTTGTGAGAAGGTATATGAACATCCAAGTAAAGAACATTGGGAGGATGTAAAAAGGATTCTTGGGTATTTTAGAGGTACTGCTACTCATGTGTTATGTTTTGGAGGTTCAAACATTGTTCTACAGGGATATTTTGATTCAGATATGGTAGGTGATAAAGATAGAAGGAGGAGCACCACAGGATATGTTTTTACTATAGGTGGAACATCAGTAAGTTGGATTTTGAAACTGCAAACGGTTGTTTCACTTTCAACAGTGGAAGTAGAGTATGTTGTTGCTAGAAAGGCTAGTAAAGATATGATTTGGTTATAGAGGTTTATGGAGGAATTAGGAAAGAAGTAGGATAATAGAAATTTGTACTGTGACAATGAGAGTGCCATTCATCTTGAAAATAAATCAACCTTCCATTCTAATGCTAAACATATACAACTCAGGTACCATTTCATACGATTAGTACTAGAAGATGAACATTTGAATTTGAAAAAGATACATACTAGACAAAATCCTATAGACCTATTGACAAAGCTAGTAACCAGGAAGAAACTCAGTTCCCTCTCAGTTTCAATTGGTCTTCAAGGATGAAGGTGAATATGAGAAGTTTTCCAGGTCCAAGGTGGATCATAGTCTAGCAAGTACAACAACAGTGGAGTTGTTTTGATGAGTCTCCAAGTGGGATATTGTTAGTTGTGGAGCCCGATTATCTTCCTGATTCAGAGGTTTGTTTTAGCCATTCTTGGATCCCATTTCGTGACTTGGGGGTGTGGGGGGGCTTACCCCCCACTGTTGTCATCAGGAGGGTCCAAGGGGGGGTGAAGAAAATTATAAAAAGGGAAATGAGTACCAAGTTACTAAAAGCATTGACAACCTCAAGAAACCCTCTGGACTCTTTTCAAAGTTCCCTATACCATTTAGAATTGACCTTTAGGGGCATCCATCCATACATCTCAATTTCCATCTCAATTCCTCACAGGGTGACCGCGATTCCCCCCTTGAGGTGACTACCTCACCTCTAAAGTGACGGGAACACCATTCTAAGGTGAAAATGGGTAGGTTCTCTCTAAGTTGTCACCAATTGGTGGTTGGGTTAGGATTTTCCCATCCTACAACTTGTGTGATAACACAGAGCATGTAGAAAAATTGAATTGATTCATTTTGATTTGTGTGGACATATGATTGTTCCTTTTGAAAATGGAAACAAATATACCATGAGTTTTATTGATGATTACACCAAAGTGTACTTGCTGAAAGATAAATCACAAGCTTTTGAAACCTTTAAAAATGTTCATGTATGGATTCAAAATGAAGCTCAGTTTCATATTGGATCTCTTTGCAGTGATAATGGAAGATAACATACATACAATGAGTTTGAAATCTACCTTCTCCAACAATGGATAAAAAATCAAACCATAATTCCATACAATCCCCAATAGAATGGTGTAGTTAAACGAATGAACATGACACTCCTAAATATGGTTTTTTCCATGATGTTTCCAAGAATGTTAAATTGTTATTTTGGGATGAAGCAATTCTATTTGTAGTTCTATGTGTAGTTTATGTCAAAAATAAGTATCTGTCTCATGCTCTTAAAAACAAGAATACTTATCAAATGCGCTATGGCCACATTCCTTTGGTGAGGAATCTTAGGGTCTTTGGTTCCACATGTTGTGCCTTGATTCCTAAGGAGAAAAGAACAAAGCTTGATGCAAGGAGTCATAAGTGCATCTTCTTCGGGTACTCAAATACCACCAAGGGGTATCGTCTTTACAATGAGACAAATAAGAAATTCATCCTTTTTAGAGATGTAAAGGATGCCAAGGGTTCCTCTTCAGGAAATCCAATTGTAAGTATGGATTTCAAACTAAGCATTGATTTAACTAAAAATTTGTCAAAAATAAAAGTTCCTATTCCTTTTTTTGAGTTAGCAAATATTCCATCTCAAAGGAAGAAGTTGAAAGGTTTTTTGGATATTAAAAACATAAATGAAGACTACTCAGTGGTGTTTCAAGTAATGAATTGAGGTAAGGTGGAATGGTAGCCATTGTCTTTTTTACATCACATTGGTGATAAATGACTATCCTTATTGTAATATCCCCCGGCAATGCCCCAGTTATATTATGAATTATAATCACATTTATGAACTGTAATCATGTTTTGTAGGCTGGTGAGTCGAGTATTGATAAGCTGGTGGGATTATGTGTTTATTAGGCTGGAGATCCTAAGTGTTAAGTCCAGGAGCCTATTTTTGTATATGTAATTGCATTAATAAAAATATAAACATCGTTGCGTGCAGACCAACCACGAAGAAAGAGTGATGGGGGACTAAGCTTCCACATAGTGGGTAAGGAAAAGGGGGTTGAAAGGTTGGGAGAGGGTTTAAGCTTAGGGGCTTAAGTCCTTGGGAATAATAATTTATTATTATTCCAAAAGCTATGTGAAATGTATGTTTTTATCCCAAGTTCCTGGAAGGGGGAACGTGTGAAAAAAGGAACACATGCTGATGGAGCACATGCATCTTCATGGGCAACATGTGTCGGCCCAAGAACATGAAATTTAACCCAATAATTGAGTCATGATGGGGGTTACTCCTCCATTCTTCCGTCGGTTGTCTAAAACTGGGAATTTCATCTGATCTCTCCATGCATACCCTCACGCAACTATGAAACCTGAACCCTGTGATGTTTTCTTAAGAAGCCAATACACCCTCTATCTAAACCATCAAGTATTTGTTCGACCTCTGCAGGGATTTCTTGTCATGCATCCTGAAACTGGTGTTACCTGAACCGTGTTGTGTCTTAGTGACCTATTGTCCTTTTTCTAGACGTCCACACCCAATTTTCCCGTTGTTGTTGTCACCCGTGAGTTAACCAAAATCCATTGTTGTTGTTGTTATCCTCAACTTGTGGGAATTGAGTTGAAAACTAGTTGGAGAACTGGGTTTTCAGGATCATGGTAGAAGAGGCAGGTTTTCATGCCTATGAACAACTCTCTCTAGGTGAGAGAGTCTGTTGGGAAGTGGTTTTCTCCCAGAGAGAGTCCAACAACAGCTATGGAGCTCTGAGAATTCCTGATCTGACCTATTGTCGAGACCCAGAGAGGGAGGTGAACCACCGATGGAATATTCTTGTGAAGGTGTATACTCCCAGGTGGAACGGGCATGTGGGGAATGAGAGTCCGTGAGTAGTGGGTGTAAGAAGGCTCTTGAAGAGAATCCTTCCAGTTGTATTATGCAGTTTTCATGTAACCTCAATGTAGTCTAGGATTCCCTTGCCCTAGGTGGAGCTTCGTCCGATCTCGGGGGTGACCTACTGCTGAGCGCTATGAGCAGCATGGTCTAAGGCTAGGAGGTTCATGGAAGGTTCCACGTGGTTGGTGGAGTTACTACAGTTTCAAATATAAGTATATGCATGTGTTTAATTTCAATTAAAATGCATGTCTGCGATGATTGCAATATTGTCATGTATTCGCTTGCAATCATGAATTACTGTTAATTCCATTATTTTTGTATGTTAGCAGTAATCCTATGATTACTCTGTATTGTTTAGTTAAATGTCTTAATTTGATTTAACGCATGTTATTTATATAAGTATGAGAATGTTTTCGCACAATATAATTGCTCGACAATGGGGTTGAAGGCCCGTGGACGTTACAATATGGTATCAGAGCCATGTTTCCACACTAAGCCTGGATGGCCAGATAAATGGTCTTTATACCCGAGGTTTCGAGAGGAAATTGTGTCTAGAGGACTAATTCTGGACCTCATAATGTTTCTGAGTTCTAAGGGGTTACTTGGTCATGTTACGAAGCTTAGGAGGGGTAGTTGTAGAATAAAACCACAGTCGGCATGGTAGTTGACCATAAAGAGAGATCTCTCAACACTTGGAATGTGGGAGTCGTAGGATCTGTTCGGACGAAAAGGAAATTCATTATGACCGTCATTTCTAGAGAAGGGGCAGGAGGGATATCCTGGAAGCCTTTCAGAGTTTGGAAATTGGGAGAATCAAGGTGCATCGAGGTGCAAAATTCTGAAATTCGAAGCTCTGAGGTTCTGGAATAGATCTACGCTGTAGATATCAGAAGAATCTTGACCATTAGATCTCATGGTAGATCGCAATTTTGGAGTTCAACTATCAAGAGAAGTGGGATATGTTGATGCACAAACTCCTGAAGCTCTAAATTACAACATCCCGAAAAACTGAAGTAGTGGATCATGCTGACACCACTTGGATGGACGTGGACACATGGGATGTGTTCCACGTGTGAATGGGCCCCGAAGGAAAAGTAGATGCAATGGGGCCGAATGGCGTCACTGAGGTAACTTGGACATTCTTAAGTACACCATGTTTCACCACCATGGTTGGTGATAGCTGTGTTGTGGGCCCAGAGGGCAAAAAGGCCGGAAGTTCAGAAGTCGAGAGTTGGAGACAGAAGCGAGTGTGGGAGCCTCCAGGACTGAAATCTCGAACCCCTGAGACCTGAAACTCTGAATTCCTGATTAGAGAAACTTGAGATCTAGCGCTTGGTCATGATCCATGGTCCCGTGGGTTGGGGAAACTGAGAGAAAAGGGCTAAGGCCTAAGTTTCCTACAGAGCTGAGCAGATCTTGGAAAATTCATGAAAGATGAACATTTCCTTGAATCAAATTTGTTTATAAATGTTGTGGGATTTGTTAAGAAATGATGGTATGACAAATTTCAATTGTATGCACATTCTGATGCATAAGTTCAACAAGTACCATAACTGAATAGAATTTCCACTGAGTGCAAAAGAAATGGAAGGGGCATAGACTGCTTCTAGTTCCGAGGATGAAGCAAAAGGAATGTATGTTCATTTGGGAGTTGAAGGATTCAAATCCAATGGCCATGGAGAAGAGATAGATAAGGAAGGAAACATGAGGAAGATCATTGAAGGATTTCAAAAGAATTCCCAAACTCGTTGGGAAGATGTCATAAATCTCATGAAAGCTAAGGAAAAGCAGGGTGAATTCAACCTAAAGTTGATGCAAAGTCTTGAAAGTATCGAAAAGAAGTTGGATACAGAGAGTGACTCAAGAAAAATAGGGAATCGCAAGACCCCTGACAAGAAAATAATATTGAGAAGCATTAGTAGGCATCATCATCACTCCTTGAAACATTCCAATAAGGAGGCACGTAGTAGCTCAAGTCCATATCCTAGCATAAAACATAGGAGATCTGGAGTGGATGAATTGAAGGGAGAAGTGAACAAGATTAAGCCTCCTACGTTTGATGGAGAACATAAGAAGTAGGAAGATGTCGATACATGGTTTCTTGGTATGAGGAAATACTTCCAACTACATAATTATTCCTCTCACGTAGAAGGAAGAATTGCGATGTATCAACTGAAAGGAAAAACATTCATGTGTTGGGATCAACTTGTGTAGGTGCAACACATTCGAGAGAAAGATATCACTTGGAAATAATTCAAGAAATATTTCGAGAAGAAATAATTAACTAAGAGATATTATGATAGAAAGATGAAAGAGTTCTTTGAACTCAAACTGGGAAACATGACCATTGATGAATACGAACGAAGGTTTTTGGAATTATTGAAGTATGTTCCATTCATCAAGGATGAGAATGTCAATATTCAAAGGTATCTAAGTGGATTTACACCTTCCATTGGTGACAAGATTCAGTATGATTATCCTAAGACTATGGAAAAAATGATAAGAAGAGAGAAATTCTTATATGAACGAAAACGAGAAAAGCCTACCTTTCGAAAGGCTTGGTATGACCAGAGGAAGTTCAAGAAAGAGGAGAGGTAGAAGGGAAGCAAACCTCCATTTTTCAGAAAAAATCCTCAAGGAAAGCCATTGTTTAGAGAGATGAGAATGGATGATGTAGGGGAACAAAGGCCAAGACAGATGCCCATTCAGTGTTGGGGCTATCAGGGAAACCGTAAGTACAGAGATTGTCCCCACAAAAAGGGAAAAGTGAGAGCTGTCCATAATGTTCAACAAGATGAAACAGTAGAGGACATGGGTAGTAGAATGCCAAGTATATATGCAACCCTGGACAACAATTAAGATCAATTTCAGATGCACATGATTGAAGTAGAAGGTATGATCAACAACCATGCCTTTACTATTTTAATTGATTCAGGGGATGGCCATAGTTATATAGATCCTAGATTGGTGGAAAGTTTGCATTTGTCGAGAAGAAAACATGAAAAGTCTTGGTTAGTGCAGCTGGCTATAGGAACCAAGAGAAAATTCACTGAGTTAGTTAAGTCTTGTCCAGTGGACATGAATGGACTGAGCACAAAGGTTGAATTGAATATTCTTCCTTTAGGTTCTTATCACTGTCGAATTGGTATGGACTGGTTGGACCATCACCATACCATCTTGGACTGATGTAATAAGGAATTCACTTGCCTGGATGAGGAAGGAAATCAAAGAACAATCCAACGAATTCCCAGAGTTGTTGCTATCAGATAAATCTCAGTAATGTAGCTAAAGAAGTGCTACAGGAAAGGCTGTCAATTATTTGCAGCCCATGTGGAGGAAACACCTAAGGATAAGGTGTCAACTATTGGAGATCATGCAATACTAAAGGAGTTTGAACATGTATTCCAGGAGGTACCGGGATTACCTCTGAAAAGAAATATTGACTTCTTTGTAAAATTGACGTCTGGAGCAACTCCAATGTCGAAAGATCCTTACAAAATGAGTACGCCAGAGATGAAAGAGTTGCAATTATAGCTTAAAGATCTTTTGAAGAAGGGGTATATACACCCAATTGTGTCACCTTGGGATGCCCCAGTCCTGTTCATGAATAAGAAGGATGGGACACTGAGATTGTGTATCGATTTCAGACAATTGAACAAAGTAACTATAAAGAACAAATATCCTCTGCCGAGGATTGGTGACCTCTTCGATCAGTTGAAGGATGCGAAGATATTTTCAAAGATAGATATTATATCTGGATATCACCAGGTAAGAATAAAGGATGAATACATCAACAAGACCTCCTTTAGAACAAGGTATGGTGATTATGAATTCACAATGGTGCCATTTGGGTTGTCAAATGCACCCGCTATTTTTATGTGCCTAATGAATGATGTATTTAGGGACTATCTGGAAAAGTTTGTCATAGTATTTTTGGATGAAATCCTGGTGTATTCCAAGATGGAGGAAAATCATAAACAACATCTGAGGATGGTGTTTCAAGTGTTAAGAGAGTACCAACAACATGCCAAGCTGAGCAAGTGCTCATTTTATCAAAAACAGATCCATTACTTGGGGCATATTATTTCAAAGGATGGGATAGCCATGGATCTTGAGAAGGTTGAGGCCATCAAAGAATGGTCAACACCAAAGAATGTGACAGAAGTTAGATCCTTTATGGGTCTAGTTGGCTATTACAGAAGGTTCATTGAGGGGTTCTCAAGGATTTCTCATCCCATCACTTGCAAAGGAAGGAGAAAAAGTTTCAGTGGACAAAAGAATGTGAGAGAAGCTTCCAACGATTGAAGTAGTTGTAAACCCGTGCTCCAATACCAAGGATTGTGGATCCGAATGAAGATTTCGTAGTGTGCACAAATGTATGCAAAGAAGGATTGGGAGGAGTCCTCAGCCAAAATGGATTTTTGATATGTTATGAGTCCAAGAAGTTGAAAGAGCATGAAAAGAACTATGAAACTCATGATTTAGAGTTGGTAGCCATAGTGCACGCTCTAAATAAATGGAGGTATTACCTCATAGGAAAGAGGTTTGAACTGAGGACAGACCATAACGGTCTGAAGTATTTGTTTGATCAACCAACCTTGAATGCTAAGAAGAGTAGTTGGTTGGAATTCCTTTACGAGTATGATTTCAATATCAAGCATATCAAAGAAAAGGAGAATACAGTGGTGGATGCATTCAACAAGAGAGTGCATGAACTACATGCTACAACCATTAGCATGTATCAAACTGATATTAAGGGTAGAATTTTGGAAGCTAAAAATGTAGATTTGCAGTACATGGAGTTGGTAGCAAAGCTACAAGAAGGTGAGATGCCATAGAAAGTTGAAGATTATAAGTTGGGAGCAGATGGAACACTTTTGTACAAGAACAAATTTATATACCTAATGTCCAGGACTTGAAACATATGATTTTGCATGAAATGCATAATGTGCCTTAAGCAGGGCACCCTGAATATCGAAAAAACATGGCAGCAGTCAAAAGCCATTACTTTTGGTCAGGTATGAAGAAAGAGATTGTTGAATACATCGCCATATGTATGGAGTACTAGAAGGTTAAATCTGAGCACAGACACCCAGCAGGGTTGCTGCAACCTTTACACATTCCTGAGTGGAAGTGGGAAGTTGTGACAATGGATTTCATTACAGGATTGCCCAGAACTGGCAAGAAGCATGATTCAATCATGGTGGTGGTGGAAAAGATTATGAAAGCTGCCCATTTCATTCTTTTAAAGACTACTCACAAGGTAGCGTATGTTGACGACACCTTTTTGAAGGAAGTGCCACGATTGCATAGAATTCCCAAGAAAATTGTGTCTGACAGAGACCCGAAATTTACCTCAAATTTCTGGAAGTGGTTGTTCAAAGTATTTAGAATGAATCTAAACTTTAGCACATCTTATCATCTTGAATCTGATGGATAGACAGAGAGCGTGAACAACGTAATATAAGACACGCTAAGGAGGTATGTGATGGACAAACCATCAAAATGGGAAGACTACCTGCACTTGGTAGAATTCGCCTACAATAATGGGTATCAAGCATCATTGAAGATGATCCCATTTGAAGCACTTTATGGCAGAAAGTGCAATACTCCAATAATCTATGGTAATCGAGCTGATAAGGAAGTATTTGGACTAGAATTTCTCAAGGAAATGGAAGAACAAATGCTAAAAATTAAGCAGAATTTGAAAGCTTCCCAAGACAGGAAAAAACGTTATGTTGATAAAAACAGAACCCATAGAGAGTTTAAAGTGGGAGAGCATTTTTTTATGAAAGTAAAAGCTAACATAAGTTCCTTGAAGCTAGGAAACTATGCCAAGTTGGCAGCCAGATTTTGTGGGCCATTTGAAATCCTAGAAAGGATTGGGCCAGTTGCATATAGGCTTGCATTACCTGCATCCATGACTGTACATAATGTGTTTCATGTTTCAGTCCTTAATAAATATATACCTGATGTTAATCATGTAATTGATTGGAATGTGATTCAGGTGGAGCAAGATGGTGTCCTGCAAGTGCATCATGTGCACATATTGGACCGAAAAAGAAAACAACTCTGGAATTGAGCCATAGGGCTTGTAAAGGTCCAGTGGACCTGGTACGGTCCTGAGGATGCGAAATGGGTACATGAGAATACTATGTGGGCAGAATACCCACATGTTTTTGAAGATTTTTGAAATTTTGTTGATTTTGTGTAAAAGCTGCACTGAGTACAGTGAAAAAATAAGGGGAGGGGATTGTAATATCCCCCGATAGTGCCCCAGTTATATTATGAATTATAAGCACATTTATGAACTGTAATCATGTTTTGTAGGCTGGTAAGTCGAGTATTGATAAGTTGGTGGGCTTATGTGTTTATTAGGTTGGAGAGCCTAAGTGTTAAGGCTAGGAGCTTATTTTGTATATGTAATTATGCAGAACATTAATAAAAATATAAACATCATTGCGTGCAGATTGACCACAAAGAAAGAGTGACGACGGACTAAGCTTCCACATAGTGGGTAAGGAAAAGGGGGCTGAAAGGTTGGGAGAGGGGTTAATCTTAGGGACTTAAGTCCTTGGGAATAATAATTTATTATTATTCCAAAAGCTATGTGAAATGTATGTCTTTATCCTAAGTTCCTGGAAGGGGGAACGTGTGCAAAAGGGAAGGCATGCTGATGGAGCGCATTCAGCTTCATGGGAGACATGTGTTGGCCCAGGCACATGCAATTTAACCCAAGAATTGAGCCATGATGGGGTTTCCTCCTCCATTATGTCGTCGGTTGTCTGAAACCGAGAATTTTGTCTGATCTCTACATGAATACCCTCACATGACTTTGAAACCCGAAGCCTGTGATGTTTTCTTGAGAAGTCGATACACCCTTTGTATGAAGCATCGAGTCTATGTTTGACCTCTACTTGGATTTCTTGTAACGCTTCCTAAAACTGGTGTTACTTGAACCATGTTGTGTCTTAGTGACCTGTTGTCATTTTTCTAGATGTACACACCCAATTTCCTTATTGTTGTTGTCACTTGTGAGTTAACCAAAACCTGATGTTGTTGTTGTTATCCTGAACTTGCAAAAATTGAGTTGAAAATTGGTTGGAGAATCGATTTTTTCAGGCCTATGGTAGAAAAGGTAGGTTGTCAGGCTTGTGAACATCTCTCTCCAAGTGAGAGAGTCTATTGGGAAGCGTTTTTCTCCTAGAGAGAGTCGATCACCAGCTACAGAGCTCTGAGAATTCTTGATTCGGCTTGTTTCCGAGACCCAGAGAGGGAGGTGAAGCACCAATGGACTGTTCTTGTGAAGGTGTATACTCCTGGGTGGAATATGCATGTGGGGAATGAGAGTTCATGATTAGTGGGTGTAAGAAGGCTTCTGGAGAGAATCCTTCCAGTTGTATTGTGTAGTTTTCCTGTAACCTTAGCCTAGTCTAGGATTCCCTTTCCCTAGGTGGAGCTTGGTCCCAGCTCGGGGGTGACCTACTATTGAGCGTGATGAGTAGCATGGTCTAAGGCTGGGAGGTTCGTGGAAGGTCTGCACATGGTTGGTGGAGTTAATACAGTTTCAAAGATAAGTATATGCATGTGTTTAATTTCAATTAAAATGTCTATGATACTTGCAATATTGTCATGTATTCCGTTGCAATCATGAATTGTTGTTAATTCCATTATTTATGTATGTTAGCGGTAATCATGTGATTACTCTGTATTGTTTAGCTAAATGTGTTAATTTGATTTAATGCATGTTATTTATATAAGTATGAGAATGTTTCAGCATAGTAGCGTTGCCCGAGAGTGGGGTTGAAGGCTCGGGGACGTTATACTTATGTCATGTACACATTATGCCTTGGTGATAAATGACTTATGTGTCTCTATTTTATTATGTATCTTTTGTGTTTTATTTCCACATTTATTTTATTTTGTTTCTTTGCGATCTTGTTTTTTCTAATAGCAGAGAGAGAGGTAGATGCAAGAGGGAGAGGGAGATAAGGGAAGGGAATGAGAGATCCAAAAAGAGGATAAGAGAGTTCAAGAGTGATATGGAGAGAAATAGAGGGAGGAGGGAGACAAGGATAGGGAGGGAGAGATAAAGAAAGAACATAAGAGAGGTTGAGCATGAGATGGAGAGAGAGAGAGGGCGGGATGAAGAATGAAGTGAAGAGAGAAAGGGGAGAAGAGAGAAGGAGGGATACATATAGAGAGTGAGAGTGATACTAACATCAAGGATAGAGAGACATTGGGAGAGAGAGAAGAGAGGTATAGGAGGAGGGTAGGGACAAAGGGGGGGAGAGAGAGAGAGAGAGAGAAGGGGATGGGGGGAAGAGACAGAGAGGGAGAAGGGAGAGAAATATATGGAGGGAGAGTGAGAGAGAGGGAGATAGTGGAAGAGAGGGAATATAGAGAGGGAGTGGGTGGGAGAGTCTGAGGCATGGCAAGGAAAGGTCTAGTTCTAGGCCAAGGTCTAAGCCTAGGTCTAGTTATAGGTCTAGGTCTAGGTTGAGGTTTAGGTTTAGTTATAGGTCTTGCCATGCATTTCCATGTCTATGTATTACCATATCTAGGTCAATGCCATGTATTTCCTTTCCATGTATTCTATTACAATGTACCAAAATTTCTTATGTGTGAGAGTGTGAAAGGGAGAGAGAGAAAGATAGAGAGGGGAGGTAGAGAAATTGTGTGTGAGAGAGAGAGTGAGAGGGAGAGATAGGAATATAGAGAGGGGAGGTATATAGAGAGAGAGAGAGTGATATAGTGTGAGAGGGAGACAGAGGAAGATATAGAGGGGAGGTAGAGTGTGTGTGTGTGTGTGTGTGTGTGTGTGCGAATGTGAGAGGGAGAGAGAGGAAG
>JASDQU010949006.1:20255-32595 GCA_032191745.1 Picea mariana | reverse complement strand
GAGAGAGAGAGAGAGAGAGAGAGAGAGAGAGAGAGAGAGGTATGAAGAAGGGTAGAAACAAGTAGGAAATAAGAGTGTGTGCTCATTTCTAGAGCGTGTTCTCATTACTAGTAATGCATGCATGTCATTTCTAATAAATTTTTTTTTTGGTGGCAATGAGAACTTTAACATACATGTTTATTGAGTTGGTTGCATCGGATTTAGCTTTGGGATGACAAACGTAGTGGTCTGTTATGAAAATACATAAAAGCGTACAATTTTATGAATACCTCTCTATATCTCTATTTTTTACATTATTTTTCTATAGGCTACATAAATCCATTATTGATGAAACTATAAACAGAGATAGAGTCGGCTATGCAGATTCCAAATATATAGTTTTTTTCTAAATTAATATTTTTTACTATTTTTAATATATTTTGTCTTGGAATATATAAATATCCTAAAATACATACCACTTTTATTTCTTCTATAATTATTTTTCATCTTAACCATTTCTAAACTTCATTATATACTGCACTAGATCAGATTGATATCTACAATCTAAAAATAAATAAAAATTTAAGACCCTCATAGTCTACACTAATGGAAGGCATTATAATCTAAAGGATATATTGTCTTTCACAATTTACAAAAGTATAAAATTAATATTATAAAATTTGAAAAAATACTCCACACTAGAACAATGGGTTTTCTACAATTATGCAAGTTTTGGAATCAAATTCCATCAATAAGGTACTCAACACCTACACTAATGGCCACATATAACTTATACTTTTCTAGAAAAATAACATACCATTGTTAGAAAAACTCAAATTTAACATAGTTATTCACAATTTCTATAAATAAAAAATGTATATTCGGAAATCTAACTTAATTTCCTACATTTCATATTTTTACACCATATTCAAAATCATTGTAAAAGTACCTTAAATAATTTCTTGAAGTTAACAAATTGTTGTTTTTCCATGTTTTAATTGCTACTAATGTGTGATTAGAGACAATCATTAGCTTGTACCCACCATTTTATATAATGAGGACCCATGTCCTTAATTTATAGAGTGAATGCTTACATGAAAACTGCCCATTTATTTCTTTTTCACTAAACTAATAAATTAAAAAATATACAAGTTAGGCTTACCTAAACTTGAGATTCATCCATCAAATATATCATTACAAAGTTATTTACTATGCAAAAATTAGTTTATTCGGTGTCCAAAATGAATTAAATAATGCACACATAATTATATAACAACACTTTATGATTGTCATCTCTTTTTATAATGAAATATATGACTTAGATCAAGTGTAATAGAGCTTAAGACAAACAAAAACATTACTTAGATGGTTGTAGATATGTTTTAAATGAGCGATTCAAAGAAACATTAGCCACATAGTGTATTGAATGCCCTCCTATTGAGATGAAGCTACAAGAAGAACAAATGCTTGTATACAAATCTTCAACCTACATTTTACCTATTTTTCTTCCAGTCCTAAGAGGAAAAGTTGCCCATTAAAAATGATTTTTCTTACATATGTCTTAATCATTTAGATTATTCTCTTTGAATTATTTTTTTAGAACACATTTACTTACTTCAAACTTCTATAATATTTTGAATATTTAAAAATATAAAATCTCTTATGTATTTTGATGAGATGTATTGTGTAACAACAATTATTTATTGGACATTAATAAAATTATATTAACTTATATGTTGCCTCCCATTTATTAACCAATTTTCTTATGCATGTGAACAGCTCCAAAAACTTCTGTAGATATTTTACTAGATCCATAATCTATCTCAACTCTCAACAAAGTGACATTATTTGGGGTTATAAAATCCAATATGATGTTCAAGTATTTTCCTAGAAATGTAAATTTTATTGAATCTCAACATAGTGATATTCTTTGGGGTTATCAAATCCAATATGGCCTTAACATTATCAAGGTCAATCTAATCACGTCATTTATGATTAGGAGTGACAACGAGCTCACATTTATTCAAATCAATTATAATCCAACTCTTCCCCTATGTATACAATTGTTTCTAAATGCCGTAAATATTCCTTGCATGTCTTATTTCGTGTATTAAATGCTCACTTAATGTTACACCTATTTCGGGTCCTTTAGTGCATTGGATTTGAGTGTGGCCATTAACATCCACTAGATCGAAGATTTGCATATTGGCAAGACTGAATATATTATAGTTTTGTTCGTGCAAATTCATTGCAATAGTGTAACCATCATGCAGATCTTCATGCACAATAGTTCTAGTGGTTAAACCTATAGACCTATGTAGGTTGCTAATGAGAAGGCCACACATGTAAGATAGAATTTCCCAAATAATCATGGAGGTACTAAACTTAAGAAGAGTTTTTTTTGGGCTACATAGTTGTAGGGTCAAGAGATCTATCACCAACCAACTGGTATGTATAATCTCGAATCCTATAAATTAAAGGCTTAGTGAGATTGAGACACTTACATTTATGGTTTTCATGATTACGCTGATGAAATCTGGGTTGAGGCTTGACAATTTCCTTTCGTCCTTGGTTTCCCCTCTTGAAACAGTTTTTTTGGTTTTCTAATCTTGGTTGAGGCTTGACAATTTCCTTTCATCCATTGGTTCCCCTCTTGAGACAACTATTTTGGTTTTCTAATTAATTAGATTTGTCTTGGTTTTTAATAAGTATGGCCTTTAGACTTAAATGTTGGTGATATATAGTCTCTACGTAAAACTTATGCTAGGAAAAATTCATGTTTTTTTTTTGTTTGTTAATTTGTGTGGGACCTGTTGGCTATGCGATTAACTTGTGGCTTGAGAAACCGCGACTCAGGGGCATCTAAGCTGTCAAAATCATCTGGGGATCGCACCTAGCCTGAGCCACACCAACCCTTAACATGGTTGGATTTTTTGTCCCCGCAGGTTTTGAACCAGTGACTTTAACAACACAGAGTGACTTAACAACACACTCCATCACCGACTGTCCTACACCTCGGGGACTAGGAAAAAATCATGTTATTTTCATGCATGCTTTGTATTTTTCCATCACTTAGGAAATACATATATGTCGTAGTTGGGACAATCTTGCAAATTGAATTCTTCGTATAGATTTCCTTTCTATAGCTCACACATAAAAACATTCGTACGTAGGTTGTCCTTCTACACCTCATGCACAATATTGTATAATTTGAAAATCATGTCCCTTGAATAATCCCAAATCTAGTTCTTAGGGAACTCAAAATCTTGGGGTACTACCTTTTGTTTAAACACTTAACTTGGTTGTTTCAGTTTCCCTAATATCATTTGATTTATTTGCAAGTTAAAAAAAAAATCAAAAGTACAAAAAGATTTGTTTTTTGGTTAGGGAGTTTGATTGACTGCATTTTTGAAATGGTGTTTTCAATTGCTTGTTGTTCTTAGAGTACAATGTGAGAAGTTTTGAAATACATTTGCATTACATTAAAAAAATTGAGATCCATTCTTCTTTCGGCATCCAAAATAGATTCAAGAATTGTGTCATTTCATTTGAAGGAAAAGAATAAATGTTCAATTGCGTTTGTTAATTCATTTATTTTATTCATCATTCTTGAGCATCAAAACATCATTAAGTTTCATTGCCTCCCTCGAATAATTAATAGTCCTTGAAACAAATTCTAGTTTAAAATCGAATAGATTTTTTTTCATTGATAAATTGATACAAACAATTATAATAATGTAGGTGATAGGGCCTTGGTGTAATTTGGGAGAGAAAATTTGCCATGGCCACCAAAATGAAACTAGGAATTCAATGAAGAGTGCAAATACTAGTAGTAAGATGTATTTTATAAGAAATATCCTCTCATATATGATTCAAGTACTAGATAAATTTGATTTAAGTGTTGAAATATTCACTCACACTTCATTCAATGGGTGGATATGCAATAGTAGAATTTAGCATAGTTGGCATGTTGGTACTTGGAGTGACACGTTCTTGCTAGATGTTTGGATATAGGATGAAGTCCCATACATATGTCCAATGCAAAATCTTGATCCTTGATTATTCCATTGAACTACCAACTTATTCCATTGAATTACCAATTGTGAATTGGTGTCCTTAGAGACACAATAACTGCAAGTAGGAAGTGCTTTTGGTAGCTAACAAAGATAGTAGATATCAATATAAAATACTTTGGATGCTTTCTATATTCACGAGGGAGATTCCAGCTTGGGTGATTATTTTTTCAAAGGTTATTGTAATAGCTTCTCTCACTTTCATTGTTTTTTTTGTTAGGTCTTTCTACCCAGGGATGATTTTTGGAAGGATATGTTTTTTTTATTCTTCACTAATTAATATTCAAGGATTTGAGCACCTTAGAGTTCATGGTTTTTGGAAGGGTGTTCTTTAATGTGGATTACCTTTAAGGGTTTTTTTAGTGGAATGATAATTGTTGTCATGTGTAGTTTTTTTTAGGACTTTGATTACTTGAACTTGACATTCTTATGTTTATTTCTTACTTTTTCATAGTGGCTAAACTTTTTTTTTTTAATTTTGGAGAAATCAAGGTCTTCCTCCAAATATTATGGAACCATCTTCAATTCTTACACCATCTTTTGAATCCATATCATCACTCAAGTGATTTTGAGAATGAATAATGGACTACTTTGAATAGTCATGCTATTGAATAACTTATTAAGCAAGATCTTGAAGAACCTTTGGTTGAATATTTATGTGTTCACCATATGTGGCCTGAAAGGAGTCACGGTTCTGCTAATCAATACAATATTAATATTATACCATATTTATACGTGATAAAAAATTCTCCTCTAGTCAATTTCAACCCCTTTTTAACTAAAACATTGAATCATGTTCCAATATAGGTAGATGTATTTCCACCTAGATATTTGACTTATTTATTACAAAATCCTTCATTTTGAATTGCAAATGTAGGTAGTTCATCATCAGTAATGGGTGAAAGTTCTAAGATTTAAACCTTTGAGATGAAGCAATTCATATATATTCTTAAGAAAAATACAAATAAAAATAATGGAATACACATAGTAATAGAGAATTTTCCCAAAAACCCTTAACTTGAAAAACCAACAAATCTTAGAGTTACAACTCTAGCTTCCTCATTATATTAATGTGTCTATACACAATACAATAATTAGGTATTCCATAGTATACAAAGCCATAATTTATTAACCTAAATTAGATTACAACCCTAATAACCTAACTAGTTTTAGATAACAATGGGATGAAAAACTCGTGGGAAAAAAGGTTTGAAAACTTTGTATTGCAACTAAGTTGCATGAGTGAGATCTATGAATGTGGAGAGAGTTTTTACTATATAATGGCCCTTCTAAGGATATTTATGAAGTGTTTTAGTGTGATTTTCATATAAATATTTATAAGTAACTTAAGAGTCTTTTGGAGGCTCTTATAAGTAACGAAAGTGCCTTATGGAGGCTCTAACGTACACATATCGATAGAAAGCGAACGCTCAATGGGCTATTCCAAAATCTTGTTGCATTATAATGGGTAGATCATTATATCACACGAGATATGGATTTTTGTGTAGATATCATTATACATGGACATACTATAGAGTTTGTTGCATAAAATCATAAGTCCTTTTCTAGAGAACCAACAATGTCAAGAAAGGAGCTCAAGGGTAGATTAGTATGAGCAATATCTCTTTCTCAAGAATGGAGCTCAAGGGTAGATTAGTATGAGCAATATCTCTTTCTCAAGAATGGAGCTCAAGGGTAGATTAGTATGAGAATTACCTCTTTGGATTAAGATCGTGTTGGTAAAGGAGGGATTTCTACCATTTACTCCTATAAATATGGATAAGTAATTCCCATTTTCAATTGGGAGAAGAAAGGAGCTCAAGGGTAGATAAGTATGAGAAACCCCTCTTTGGATTAAGATCTTGTTGGTAAAGCAAGGATTTCTACCATTTACTCCTATAGATATGGCTAAGTAATTCCCATTTTCCACAAGGAGTGGTTGGGATGATGCTGCTAGGCTGTAGAATGTATGAAGATTGTATAATGTGGGGGTGAATCAAAGGCTAGTGCAAGGGATGGAAATGTTTTGAGGAGGTTGGATATTATAAAGAGGTGGTGGATGAACTAGATGGATGTAGTAAGGAATGGGAGTGAGAAACTAGAGAAGGAGATTAGTGATGAAGGAAATTGTGAGGGAAGATTAAATGAGATGAAAAAGTTGAGAAGAGAAGGAGAGATAGCCAACTCATCATTGATGGAGAGGGGTATTAATGAAAGGAATTTCAGTGAAAGGAAGCCATGGTGAAGGAGTATTGAAAAAGTTAGATGAGCGAGATAGAGAAGTGGTGAAGATAGATGCAACCATCTAGATAAGTTGTGAGAACAACCTGAACCAAAAGATCCAATATCCAATAGTTCAGATAGTGGAAGTCTAGAATTCTTCTCATCTTTGAAGAATATGACATCTTCAATTATGTGGAAAAGTAGTTCGAGATCTGGAGGATGATGTAGAAAAGGAAAGACATAAGAAGAATGAAATCAAGGTAAGAGGAAGCCATCAATAGACTTTATGACATTATTATTTATGTGCATTGGTTGTTTCAACATGAGGAAACCCTCTAGCTTAAACAAATTGTACTTGAAACTGGCAGATCCACCACTCCTAAAGAACCTGTGATGCATAATGAGTCTCCCACTATCAATCTCGTTTTTCCTTTTCCTCTAGAAAATAGTGTAAGTAATAGTAGTAGTCACATCAAGATCTAGTTGGGAGGAATTAGTAAGATTACTAGTAGTATAGGACAACATATTAGTATTTAAGGAGTTATACATTCACATTCAATCTCAAGCAAGAATTTTATTTCATAGCCTAGTCCTAGTGGGCTTATTTTAGTGGATTTTACATCTAGTGGGATGGTGAAAAATCGAGGATCCCCCCATTGCATATTTTTGGGATTGGGAGTAGAGGATTCGTAGCAACACTCGTTCATTTTTGAAGTGATCGAGAGATATAAGGGAGTTTCATATGCATTGAAGTTGATATACTTTTAGACTACTCTAAGAGGGAGAGCTCTACAATGGTACATGAAAATCATAGACAACCCACCCATGATTATCTATTGTTGGAAACATGCCAACGAATTTCCTCATGTAGTCACATGCACATGCACATGCATGCAATCTATTTATGAATTGCTCGTGTAACTATGTGATCTATTCATGATCAGTTTGTTTAACTAAGTGATGGATGTTATATATACGAGCATACCCATAGAGGTGTGAGTGCAATGTGTAGTGAGTGTGTGAAAGAAAGACGTAATACTGAGGTGTTGTGTGTATGATAGGAGAGGATGGTTGTATGCATGTGTTGGCTATTGTAATTCTCCCTTGAATAAAAGAATATCGATTATCATTGCCCGTTGTTTTTTCCCTCATTGGGTTTCCACATAAATCACTTTGTCAATTGTGAGTTTGTTGTTCTTGGTTTAATGTATGTTTGATGTTTCTTGTTTATGCTCTAGTTTTATGATATGTTTTGATTCCGCTGCCCAAGAAGTGGTATCAGAGTAGGTGAACCGAGTTGGATGAGATATGGCATGTGAGGAAGAGATCTGAGCTTGTTGCAGGGGAATTATTATTTTCCCTAATGCTTCTGGCACCTATCGGGAGGAACATTGACCTTGGTATATGTAGAGAGCATTTGGGCGATCTGAGTGTTGTGTGTTGGAAGACGAGCGATATGATTGTTGTGTGTTGGAAGAGGGGAAAATTTCTACTTAATCTATTCACAGAGATCCATGTGCCACCTGCTGGAAGAGATTCAATGTGAAAGAGGTGATACTTGTGTATCAGTGTAGCCTTGCAGAGGAGTGATGACCGTGAGAGGTTATTTGTATTGAAGTTCGTCTGAGAATACACTAGGTATATGCGTTGAACACAAGTTATGGAAAGTCATTGATTACTTTTTTTCTTGGTACAATACCCAGTGGAAGTCATGGTGTATCACCTATTTGGTGCACAAAAGTCCACGTAGATGCATGAAGTATGGAAGCATGTTTTTTTGTCATATACTATGCACAAAATCTTTTGAAAGATCAAGATTTATTTTATTAAAGAATTGCTTCTAAAAGTGAGGTGGAAGGTTCTTTTAAGTAAAAGGTTTATATACATATATTATATATATTTTTGGGTTTAAATATTTTAACTAATATTTTTTGGGTTCAACTTTGAACTTCAAGATTGGTTCCTCGACATATTCTAAAGAGCTTGGATTTATAAGTTGGACTTTGGGGTTTTCTGTGCTAATGGAGAGTGTAGAGTTCTAAGTTTGAGGTGGACAAAGTCAACGAAAAGAATAGATTTGAGCTATGGAAACTCAATATGAGGGATCTGCTCGAAAAACAAGGAAACAACAAGAGCAATGATGGTTGAGTCACCGTGAAAGAAAAAATAAATGTATTTACTTTGGAGTTGTAGAAATTATTGATTGCATGCAAATGGGAATATGTTTGTAAGATCTTGATAGGCATGCATAGCCCTGGTTTATTAGGTCACCTATGAAAGTCTAGACATAGATTTAGGTAGATTGAATATTTGGGGGGGCATGTATGTTGGGTTAACCTTCACTTGGTGAAAGAGTTAATGAGTTAAATCTATTTTTAGGTCAAAAAAGGTGGTTTTTCAGGTCCATGTGTTTTGGGTATTATGTGGTATTGTGTCCATGGATTGCATGTAATGAAGCCTATAAAACGCTTTTTGAACTCCAATGTAAATGGGCCTGAAGGTAAGAGGTGAATGCTTACTTGGCCAGTTTGGCTGGATTTGGTCAAAGTTGTTTGAATGGAAATTTCTAGGTGGAGAAATGTGTCCAGTTTACAAAGGTGGGTCTGTAGAAAGGCTGATGTGTTGGAAGGCCAATCAAGTGCTTGAGAATATATGATGAAGGTAAGTTCATATCCATGGAACTTGGAAAGTATTGCAAGGAAGTTGGGATCGAATAGGCATGTTCAATAATACCAAGTTGTAGCAATAGTTGTGGACAAAAGCGATTGTTCTATCTAGTAACTCGGTCACCCTCGGTTGCAAAAGACATGAAGATTCTGGAAGAGGTATGATGATCCAGGTGGATATTGGTGGTGACCCACCTATTCCAACTGGATCCTCGTGTCCGTTTTTGTTCAGAACGTCTTTCTGTATTGCTTTATAATTGTGAGTTATACACTTATGGGGTTGTTTGAAGCCTCATACATTCTCCATGTAGATATGGGTGGCCTCTTGCCTAGTAAAACTTGCTTATTTTGTATGTTTTCATGTCAGCACATCTTGTTGTACCTTCAGGGTTGTTTTAGGGCCCTAAACATTGTTTTTTTTGCTCTCCACAGTCAGACTGTAAACTATGTCACAGTTTGACGAAGGAATATGTATTTATCTAAAAGACCTTTCCAACAGGCTATCACATGCCTAAAATGGAGGTCGTATGCAAACGTTATGACCCTAGGAAGTTGAGGTACCAAATTACACCAACTTGCCCATAGGGCCGACATGAATTTTGGTGTTTCACCTTCTAGGTTTAGATTTTTGGATGTCTAGGGTTTTGGAATTCATGAGTAATATGAAAAGGGCCTATGGAGCCTCATCTTAATCCATCCTGCTCAAACAGATGCGTGTAAAAACCACATCTATTCTCAGAGATAACTACGACCGTTCGAGCAAATTTTAGTTCTACAGTTTTACAGTTTCAACCTATTTCATTATTTAATAGAAGATATTGTTCACTGGATACTTGTGTTATTCTTCCTATCTTTGTCTTTATTGTATTTAGTCTGTTAATCAGTTCATTATGCTCCTAAATCCGGATTAGTGGTATCATAGCGGTCTCCTCTTCATTTATTTTTCTTCGTGCATGTCCCCAAAAAGGTCTGGGTACAAGAAGTTGGGACGCAAACCCATCGACCCATTACCATATTAGTCACGTCGAGCCCGAAAAAAACCCATGGGAAACAAAAATAAATATGATGGAGAAGGATATCCTATTAAAATGTTTCTTGAGGAATCCCTCATGCGACAAAAGAACAAAATGATGGACAACTTCACGTAGATCCTTCAACGACTACCCACGGGAGAAGCATATTCATCAAGTGGCCATGAAACCCCCTTCAACGTATAGGTAAATTTTGATATTCCATTATTTGAAGGATTGAGAGATGTAGATGTTGTAGATAAATGGTTGAATCTGCTCGAAGGATATTTTTCGGTCCACAATTTTTCAGATAGGGAAAATATCACTTTTGCAATCCTCAAGGTCGTTCCCCATGTGAAATACTAGTGGGATACTTGCTCTGAGAAAAGGGTCGTGGAGGAATCTATAATTTTTGTTGTGGCCCCTACATGGGATTCCTTCTGGGACACCATTAAAGAAAAATACTACCCTATTGGAAGCTACGAGGACCAGTACACCAGATGGACCACCCTACATCAAGAAAGGGACTAGACAATACCAAACTTCACCAACATTTTTCATACCCTGCACACCAAATTGGGTATCAAAGATCTTGAGATTCATATCGTGCTCAAATACCATGGTTGTTTTCATTGATACGTTAAAAAATAAATGGAGTTCCTAGACATCGCTTCGTTGGGCACGACTTATAGATACATTGTCAAGATTGAACATAAATTTAAGTAGAAACAGTGAGAGTTTGGATCTGCAAACCCCTCACAACTGAAGCAAGGAAAAGGCATCCCTAACCCACACATCAAGGGACCAAGTCGAGATGGTCTCCCTCAGGACAATCCTTCCAAGCCACAACACAAGAAGAGAAATGAAAAGATGAAAAAGGACACAGGAAAATGGTGTGAGTACCATAAAAGTCCTTGGCACAACATCGATGAATGTCACTCCAAGAAGTCCCTCGTGGACAAGATGAAGGCTTCTGAGTCAAAGGCCGATTCTAATCCCAAATCAAATCAGGAAGGAGGGAAGTGGATTATCGATAATGAACCTAGTTCCATGGTCGCTACCACCAAAGTCTGGCCAAGGGAACCAGAAGAACCAGAGGAATGGGAACACCTCTTTCACTTGCAGATGTGGGTCAAGGGGGCTCTGATTCATTTCATTGTCTAAAATGGTAGTTAAAAGAATATGATTTCAGAAGAGGTCGTCAAGCGACTGGACCTCCCAACGACACTGCACCCACAACCCTACACCATCGACTGGCTACGTCAAGGAAGAGATATTCACATCAACCAACAACGTCGTCTTCCCTATGACATCAAGCCTTTCAAAGATGAGGTATTGTGTGATTTTTCTCCCCTTGAAGTTTGTGATGTTCTTTTAGGACAACCATATTTGTGGAAGCATCATGTTGTGTATGAGTGTAGACCCCACAATGTTATTATTACTTTGGGTATACAATTGTACAGGATCCCAGAGGTGGCACCACCTACTACTATTTCTTTAATCTCTGCTAAGAAATGCAGTAAGGTTATTTCACAAACCAGGAAGTTCATCTTCTTTGTGAAACACTCTCACAATAAGAATAAGGTTGCCGCCACATCCTTGGCCTCTACACAATACCTCTCTTTGTAGCAGAAGCAACTAGAAGGGATTGTGGAAGAATATAGAGACATTTTGCCTCACCTACATGGGTACCAACACACTGCCAAGTAAAGCATCCCATTGATATGACCCCCGACACACCTATACCTAATCAAGCATTCTATCAGCACTCATTTATGGAGAATGAATATATCAGGTGTCATATCCAAGAGTTTCTTCAAAAGGGGAACATGAGACGTAACTCCTCCCCTTGCAGAAGCTCGATTATACTGGTGCAGAAGAAGGACGGGACATGGTGTCTGATTGAGACATCATGCATCTGACTCATTTTTGATCTAGAACACCCATTCAAGATTGAGACTGATGCATTTGACTATGTTATGGGCACAGTTCTCACTTAGCACGGGCATCTTGTGGCATACCATAGTGAGACACTCTCCGATGCTATCCGTAAATACCCCACCTATGAAAAGGAAATGTATTCCATTGTACAAGCCTGTTGTCAATGGAAACATTACATTCTAGAGAAAGATACGATCATACAGACTGATCACAAGACTCTCCAGTTCATATAGACACAAGGGAAATTGTAGAACGACCATAATTAGAAGTGGTCCACCTACCTGCAACATTTACATCTCAACATCAAGTATAATACATGTATCTCCAATCATGTCACTAACTGACTCAATCAGCCTCCTGTGGCTACACTCACCACTATTCTCCAATCGTATGGCCATTAAGCATCGGAGTGGCCCCAACTTTATCAGCAACATCTGAACTTTTCCAC
>JASDQU010949006.1:9068-19892 GCA_032191745.1 Picea mariana | reverse complement strand
AATATATAAAAAAGAATAAATACTTTATTTATTTATTTTAACTTGGATGAATAGATAAGGTAATTGTTTGAATATGATCTTCAAACAATTATGAGAGACTCAGCTCTCTGTTACAAGACCCAACTTGTAGTTCTCATATCCAACTGATAAATGAGGAATCCAACCCTCATAATAAGTCCCAGATTGTTGATCTCAGATATAACTGAGATGTGAGGAATCTAATCCTCATACAAGACCCAACTTGTAAACATGCACCAACCTGATAGAATGAACCTTCATTCAATCCATTATATATAAATATATATACTTCAACAAATTAAACTACACGTTCTTATCACCATTAGTTCTTGTTTATATTGTCTTCCAACTGGTGTGAATTTGAATCATTGCATCTTTTGATTTTGAACCATAGTACCTTTTCATTTAAATGATAATGTGAATCTTTAAATAATATCATTTTCCCTTTTTATTCTTTATTCATAATGCTCATGAATTAACTCTCTTTTAATCAAGAGTGTGTTTCGGTTCTTTTGTCTTCATGAGTTGATCACAGACATGGATCAACTCATCTTATCATTCTCATGTTTTTGTTGTATTCTCTGTTCACCAATAGATCATATTTAATCTCTTATTGATTCTCTGTATTGTACTTCTAGTGTTAACTCTCTGTCGAATTAAATCTATATGAGGCGCTTCCTTCAAACCATTTTCACATGATCATAGGCGTAGAACCACTGGCTTATCAATTTAAGCACTATCTCATTTTACCCTTATTTATCTATTCCATACGACCACAGGTGGTGACCAGGCGCTAGGCTAAATAAGTGCTTGATCATTTGTCAATATCAACGGTCACGCTTTAATCACATGATGAGATGGAAAACTATCATTACTTTGGGACTTCATCCTTCACGACTTCTAGCCTCTATAATGTTTCAAATCTTCTGAAGAAGATTTCGCCATAGTAGATCAGATGATCAATATTTTATTCGCATGATGAATGGTTCTCGTTTATTTCAGAACTTCAGAACTTCGGGTATTTGCTGGTGGTGGAAATCCCAAAATAAAAAACTCCCAGAGTGACCTAACTTGATGAAATCACTTGTTGACATGGCACTGACTGAGTGGCTTCCACATGTCATTTAGATTCATGACTTACGCATACCTGAAATGCCAACTGCACTTTGACACTTGTCATCATTTGATTACACCACATGTCCTTGTTGACATGGATCTCCTCATGTGGCACATGTTCTTCTCCTGGATCTAACAATTTTCCTAACTTCTGAAATGTATCTAAGATCAATGACTGAGAGTGACTTAGGAAATTTGGCCTTCAAGACGTCGGGTAATTCAATTTCTCAACTTCCCAGTACTTTTGAAGTGAGATTCCCCAAAGTGTAACCTTCTCATAAATTTTAACCCGAAATGAATGTTGTTCGTAATATCAATGATATTATATCGATGGCTTTATCTGTCTGCGATGTTGCTTTGCCTTGGTTTAAATCCAAAGGCTCTTCTTCTTTGCTTATCCTATCCTTCCACTCTAAAGTGATCCAACGACTATCAGGAGTTCGAGTATTCGAAATATCATCCCTTTTGACTTTCTTATCATATCCTTTCACTTAAAGTGATCCAACAATCAAGAATGGTCCCTAAGTAGATCAACAATCATTGATGATTGCGGGGTCCCAACTAGCACGACGTTTAAAACTATCATTGATGTTTGCAATGGAAATATGATAGTTGGTAGTGGAACTGATGCCAACCATGGATCTATTTGGTGGGTGATGATCGATGGTCTAGACTAATTGCGGGATTGGAATTAGTGCATTTTTTAATTCTCCCTTAGTGCTCTACAATCAATCCTTTCCCTTGATTTGCGACTGCATAACCGACGGTCGTGACTTAATTTGATCGTTTGGTGGATCAACCATAGTCGTTGATCTTTGAATCTATAAGATCTAATGGTCAAGACTAATTGCGGAATTGGAAATAACACATTCTGTAATTATCCTTTCACTCTCCGCAATCTATCCATGCTGTTGATCTGGTGCTTTTGTATAAATAGTCTTGATTTTATCTGATCATTAACTAGTCCTCCAACAGTCCTTCTCTTGTTATCTGACGGTCTAGACTAATGGCGGGATTGGAAACAACACATTTAATCCTCCTTTTTCTCTCTTCAATCCATCTCTGTCATTGATATGGCGCTTGCGTATCCAACGGTCCTGACTTGATCTGATCATTTTTCTGCAATACACTTTCCCTTCTGAGTTTCATGTTCTTCAGTCACTAACCCTCCTTAGCTTTAATTTCTGCATATTGTTTGACATCAATGACAATTTCATCTATGATAAATTATCATTACATCATAATGACATCGACTGTTGACATCAATGACAACATATCAATGACAATATGTCCAACAATCTCCCCCTTTGTCATTGAGGGAAACACACTAACTTCATACACAAACTTCCCTTGTGATGATGTTTTCCTCCTATGAAGTTACTGTCCCCCTTTGACATCAATGGAAAAGGGTTTCTCCCCTTATGATCATCATATGTCTTTCTGCATGTTGTTTGACCAGAATATGAACTTTGGTAACTCCCCCTGCAATCATGTTATGCCTTCCGTAATTGAATGACTCCCCCTGTCAATATGGTCTCTTTGTCTTTGAGTACTTTCCCCATTTGTTTCTAAAAGGGTATCTTTTTCTGACAAGGTCTCTTCCCCTATTAATTTACTAACTGCTTATCTCAGTTGATTGGAATTTTTGTGTTTCAAATGAGTAGTCTTCTTGATACCAATTTTGTAGTGATACCCATTTGTAGTGATCAAGTCTTTCAAAACTTAATCTAGTTACTTTCTTATTTAATAACCAAAATACTCCTCCTGAGTTTTTATTGACTTTTCTTTGTGAAATAGAACAAGAGTATGAATCTTACTAATCTTTTTAATCTTCTTCCTATTCGTCTTTGATATTTCACAGGAATATCAATTGAGGAATTATACCAATTCATTTAAATACCATTTTTTTTTATCAATTGATCTTTGTTGAATGATACTCCTTGAACTTCTTTGTTACCTTTATTTTTTTTCTTCTTCTTGTATTCTACAACTAACCCTACCAATGATTTTTTGTTTGACCACTAATCTATAAATAGTCAATATTTTCCATATGTCAATTTAGAAACTCTTTGGAATAATCCTTTGATTTTGTAAAATCCAATTTAAACTTCTTTTTGTATTTTATTTATTTTGCTAACAAGACTAGATTTGTCAACAACTGACCTTTGTCTCTTCCAAATATTATCTAGGATAGTTGATCTATTCTAAAAATTGACAATCTTATTTGCCTTTTCATTCATTTGTTTGAGATTGACTATTTCTAACTTTAATATATGACATAATTCTTCCTTTTTAGTCAACTGAATCTTAAGGGATTCTTCCACTTCTTTAGCATGTTCAAGATGAGTCTTTAGATTTATGACTATTTCTTCTATCTCATCCAAGACTTATTTGCATTTAATAGTTTTGTCATATGTCTTCAGTTCTTCCATATCTTTTGTTAGATCAAAAACTTTAGATTTCAATTTTTTGATTTCTTCCTCATATTCTAGCTGAATCCTTTTAAGGTTGATGGCTTCTAATTCAAACATTTGCCATGCTTCTTCCTTTTTAGTTATTTGGATATTCCGAGCTTCTTCAATTTGATTCATTAGGTTTGCATTAGTACTTTCAATTATCTTTTTGAAATTGATGATTTCCAATTCCAATATGTGGTAAGAATTTTCCTTCCTTGTTAACTGGATCTTTAGGTCTTCTTCACTTTATTTAATTTCCTCAAGTTGAGTGTTTAGAATGTTAACTAATTCTTCTAATTCTTTTAGTACTTTTTTTATTTTATTGTCTTGTGTATTTAATTATTCCATGTCTTTTGTTAGATTACTAACTTCGATTTTCAATTGTTTGATCTATTCTTCTTTGTTTTCTAACTGAATATTTTTCTGATGCTATTTATTAGTAGATTGATAGAAATGTTGAAGTAAAAACATATCCTTTTGTTGAAGTTTCTTCAACTCTTCTAGAGTGCACATGGTTGTGTACTGAATATTTTCAAGAGACTCCACAGGAACTTTAATATGCATATAACTTCCTAGTTCCAAACGAATCTCTCATATAGAAACTGCAACATCAGTTTTAAGATTATGTAATTTTTCTTTAGTGATTACTGAGGAATGTCTCAATTCCTTGATGAGGTTGTCTTCCTCACTGTTGACTGAGATTTTCATCAAATCATGTATTTCATTCTGATTAGAAATATTTTTCTCTATATTATGTTCTTCAATCTGATTGCAATTTTCCCCTTTTTTATTTTGTTCCTTATCTTCATAAGAATTATCTTCTTGTGTTTCATTCTGATAAAAAATTTATAGTTGGAGCCATAATTTAGCATATTTGTAGTGCCTCATCTTTTCTTTGACTTGGTCTGACAATCCATCCTAGATTGCTTTTAAGGATACCGAATTGTTTCTCCTTGCCTCCTTTGCAGTTTTGGTTTTTCTCTTTGAAGTAGTTAAGTGCCAGGGCTTATTTAATACCGAATCCCAAACTCCATAACCTATTGAATTTCGATATATTATCATATTTTCCCTCCATGATAAATAATCTGTTCCATCAAATAAGGGATCTTCATTTGTGGAGATAGGAAATTGTCCACCCATTTCTTCTGAATCTTCCTTCAATGTTTAAACTATGCTGAAGGAACCTCGCTCTGATACCAATTGTTAAAATGGATACTTGACACTGAGAGGGGGGTGTGAATCAATGTCACAAAACTTTGGACAATTTTCCACTTTTCACAAATTAACTGAACAACAAATATTTATTTCATTTTCTCAATCAATATATAAAAAAGAATAAATACTTTATTTATTATTTTAACTTGGATGAATACATAAGATCAATCTTTGAATATCATATTCAAACAATTATGAGAGACTCAGCTCTCTGTTACAAGACCCATCTTGTAGTTCTTAGATCCAACTGAGAAATAAGGAGTCCAATTCTCATAACAAGTCCCAGATTGTTGATCTCAGATATAACTGAGATGTGAGGAATCCAATCCTCATACAATACCCATCTTGTAAATAGGCACCAACCTCATAGAATGAACCTTCATTCAATCCATTATATATAAATATATATACTTCAAGAAATTCAACTACACGTTCTTCTCGCCATTCTTTCTTGTTTATATAGTCTTCCAACTGGTGTGAATTTGAGTCATTGCATATTTTGATTTTAAACCATTGTACCTTTTCATTTAAATGATAATATTAATCTTTAAATAATATCATTTTTCATTTTTATTCGTTATTCATAAATATCATGAATTAACTCTCTTTTAATCATGACCGTGTCTCGATTCTTTTGTCTTCATGAATTGATCACAGACATGGATCATCTCATCATATCATTCTCATGCTTTTGTTGCATTCTCTTTTCACCAACAGATGATATTTGATCTCTTATCGATTCTCTGTATTGTTCTATTGTTAAGTCTTTGTCGAATTAAATCCTTATGAGGTGTTTCCTTCAAACCATTTTCATATGATCATAGGCGTAGAACCATGGGCTTATCAATTTAAGCGCTGCCTCATTTTACCCTTATTTCTCTATTCCATATGACCGCAGGTGGTGACCACGCGCTAGGCTAAATAAGTGCTTGATCATTTGTCAAGATCAACGATAACTTTTTAATCGCATGATGAGATGGATGACTGTAATATTTCGTCCTTAGTGACTTCCATCCTATGGAATATTTCAAATCTTCCGAATCATATTTCATCGTAGTAGATCAGATGGTCGATATTTTATTCGCATGATGAATAGTTCTTGTTTATTTCAGAACTTCAGGACTTCGGGTATTTGTTGGTGGTGAAACTCCCAGAGTGACATAACTTGCTAACGTCACTTATTGACATGCCATTGACTGAGTGGCTTCCAAATGTCACTTAGATTCATGACTTACTCATACCTGAAATGCCAACTGCACTTTGACACTGGTCATCATTAGATTGTGCCACATGTCCTTGTTGATGTGGATCTCCTCATATGGAACATGTTATTATCCTGGATCTAACGGTTTTCCTAACTCCCGAAATGTATCTCGGATTGATGGCTGAGAGTGAATTCGGAACTTTGGCATTCGGGACTTTGGGTAATTTGATTTCTCCACTTCCCAGTTCTTCCGAAGTGTAACATCCTCACAAGTCTTAACCTAAAATGAATGTTGTTCCTTGATCATGATCTTAGATGGACAGATCGATCTATCTATGATGTTTCTTTTCTTTGGTTTAAATACGATGACTCTTCTTCTTTGATTATCCTATCCTTCCACTCTAAAGTGATCCAATGACTATCGAGAATTTGGGTATTCGAAGTATCAGCCCTTTTTCCTTGCTTATCCTATCCTTCCACTTAAAGTGATGAAATGGTCCAGAATGATTCTAGAGTAGATCAACAATTCATGATGATTGTAGGGTCCCAACTAGCATGGCGTTTAAAACTATCATTGAGCTCTGCAATGGAAAACTGCTTGTTGATAGTGGAATTGATGCCAACTGTAGATCTATTTGGCAGGTGACAATTGACCGTCTAGACTAATTGTGGGATTGGAATTAGTGTGTTGTTTAATTCTCCCTTAGATCTCCACAATCAATCCCTTCCCTTCATCTGTGCTTGCATATCCAATGGTCACGACTTAATTTTATTGTTTGGTGGATCAACCATAGTCATCGATATTTGAATCTATAAGATCTGATGGTTTAGAACAATTGCAGGATTGGAGATAACACGTTGTTTAATTCTCCTTTCTCTCTTTGAAATCTATCCCTTCCATTTATCTGGTGCTTGCATATCAACAGTCCTGATTTGATCTGATCGTTGATTAGTCCTCCAACGATCCTTCTTTTGTAATCTAACAGTCTAGACTAATTGCAGGATTGGGAATAACACATTGTTTAATTCTCCTTTTTCTCTCCACAATCCATCCCTACCATTGATATGGTTCTTGCGTATCCAATGGTCCTGACTTGATCTGATCATGTTTTTGCAATGTGCTTTCCCTTCTGAGTTTCATGTTCTTCAGTTGCTAACCCACCTGAGCTTTAATTTCTGCATAATGTTTGACATCAATGACAATTTCATCTATGATAACTTATAATCACATCATAATGACATCAACTATTGACATCAATGACAATATGTCCAACAACAAGTATATCAGATCTTGCACTACCTGTGCCATTTCCAAGCCAACCATCAATAAGAAAGGCTTATACACCCCTCTTCCTATTCTCGATAAGTCGTGGGAATCCATATCAATGGATTACATGTCTGGTTTGTCGTCCACCAAGCATGGTAATGACTGTGTGTTTGTGGTCGTTGATCGGTTTTCAAAGATGGCCATCCTCATAGCCTGTAAGAAGAATTTCACAGCGGTAGAGACTTCCAAGATATTCTTCGAATGATTTTGGGTCCACTTTGGGATACCACAGGCCATCATCTTTGACCAAGATAGCAAGTTCCTCAGCACCATTTTGTCAAGTATTTGGACTCTATTGGACACCAACCTCATAAAATCCTTTTCTTTCCACCCCCAAACCGATGGCCAAACAAAGGTCGTCAATCAGATGATTGTGCATATCCTACGCATGTACAATTCTCATCATCCCCATACATGGGACGAGAGTCTTCCATATTTTTGACATAGCTACAATAGGGATCTCCATAGTTCCATCGTCTATATCCCATTTCAGGTGGGTCTAGGATTCCAACCCATGGGACCCATTGATGTTGCACTTCCTCTTTCCACATCACAGATAGACTCTTCCCTTGAGCAGTCTGCGATCGATAAAGCCAACAGGTCCAAGAGATTTTTCATAAATCCAATGCTAAGTAGAAGCACCACAATAATCAGCACAGGGTACCACACCAGTTTTAGTTTGGGGACAAAGTCTGGTTACATTTACAGAAGGAGCATCTCACTAGGCCCCATCGAAATCTTTGCCCACTTCGTTATGATCCTTACACTATCACCAAGGCTGTGGGAACCAATAATTTTGAGCTCAACACTCCACCCTTCTTTGTTCTGCATCTATTATTCAATGTGGACCTCCTTCGACTATATTTTCCATTGTTATTGGACACCTATGAGATCGTCAAACAATTGATTCCAGCAGATCTCAACCCTTACTGCATGGAACAAGCATTGACCTTTCATATTGTGGACACACAGGTCAAGGACACTCGCTAGCAGCAGATCCAACTTTATCAAGTTTTCAAGGCAGGGAAACACCTACACCAAGTAAAGTGGCTCACCCGGCGCCAAATCCAGTAGAAGTTTCCTCACCTGAAGGGGGAACTCAATGCAATGGAGACCATTTCTTCCTAAGGGGGGAGGATTGATCCAGGTGGATATTGGTGGCCACCCACCTATACCAACTGGATCCTCGTGTCTGTTTTTGTTCATCACATCTTTTTGTACTATTTTATAATTGTGAGTTATACACTTTTGGGGTTTTCTGAAGCCTCACACATTCCCCAGGTGGATATGGGTGGCCTCCCGCCTAATCCAACTAGCTTATTTTGTATTTTTTCATGTCAACACATCTTTTTGTACTTTAAGGGCTGTTTTGGGGCCCTAAACATTGTTTTTTTAGCTCTCCATAGTAAGACTATAGATAAAGTCATATTCTGATGATAAAATGTGTAGTTCTCTGAGATACCTTTCCAACGATCTATCACGAGCCTAAAATGGAGGTCATATGCAAAATTTATGACCGTAGGAAGTTGAGGTACTAAATTACACTAACTTACCTATAGGACCCACACGAGTTTTGGAGTTTCACCTTCTAGGGTTAGGTTTTTGGATGTCAAGGGTTTTGGAATTCATGAGTAATATGAAAAGGGCTTATGGAGCCCCATTGTAATCCATTATTCTTAGACAGATGCACCTAGCTGCCACATATCTTCTCAGAGATAACTACCACCATTCGAGCAAGTTTCAGTTCTGTAGTTTTACAGTTTCAACCTATTTCATTATTTAATAGAAGATATTGTTCACTCGATATTTGTGTTATTCTTCCTATATATGTGTTTATTATATTCAGTCTGTTAATTAGTTCATTCCGCTCCTAAATACGAATCAATGGTATCAAAGCAGTCTTCTCTTCATTTATTTTTCTTCGTGCATGTCCCTAGCAAGGTCTAGGTACAAGAAGATGGGACTCGAACCCATTGATCCATTACCATATCAGTCGCGTCGAGCTCGAAAAAAACCCACGGGAGACGAAAAGAAAGATAATGGAGTAGGAGCTCCTATTAAAATGTTGCTCGAGGAAGCCCTCGCGCGACAAAGGAACGAAATGATGGAAAACTTCACGCAGATTCTTCAACGACTGCCCACGGGAGAAGCATCTTCATCAAGTGGCCATGCAACCCCCTTCAAGGTATAGGAAAATTTTGATATTTGATTATTTGAAAGACTGATAGATGCAAATGTTGTAGATAAATGGTTGAATCTTCTCGAAGGATATTTTTTGGTCCACAATTTTTCCAATAGGGAAAAGATCACTTTTGCACTCCTCAAGGTTGTTCCCCATGTGAAAGACTAGTGGGATACTTACTCTGAACAAATGGCCATGGAGGAATCTCCAATTGTTTTGGTGGCCCCTACATGGGATTTCTTTTCGGGACACCATTAAAGAACAATACTACCCTGTTGGAAGCTATGAGGAGCATCACACCAGATGGACCACCCTACATCAAGAAAGGGACTAGACAACACCAGACTTCACAAACATTTTCCATACCCTATGCACCAAATTGGGTATCAAATATTTTGAGTGTCATCTCGTGCTCAAATACCGTGGTTGTTTGCATCGATACATTCAAACACAAATGGATCTCCTAGACATCGCCTCGTTGGGAATGACTTATAGATACATTTTCAAGACCGAGGATGTATTTAAGCAGAAACAACGAGAGTTTGGATCTGCAAACCCCTCACAGCTAAAATCCTAAGGAAAACCTAACGCAGGGAAAAGGAAAACCTAACACACATAGGAAGGGACCAAGTTGAGATGGCTACCCTCAAGAAAATCCTTCCAATCCGAAACACAAGTAAGGAAACGAAAAGACAAAGAAGGACACGAGAAAATGGTGTGAGTACCATAAAATTCCTTGGCACAACACTGATGAATGTCACTCCAAGCAGTCCCTCGTGGTTGAGATGAAGGCTTCCGAGTTAGACGTCGATTTTGATTCTGAATCAAATCAGGAAGTAGGGAAGCATATTATCAATGTTGAATCCAATGCCATGCTCGCTACCACCAAAGTCTGGCCAAGAAAACTAGAAGAACCAGAAGAAGGGGAATGCCTCTTTCACTCGTAGATGTGGGTCAAGGGGGCTTCGATTCATTTCATTGTCGAAAACGGTATTCAGAATAACCTGATTTCAGTATAGGTCATCAAGCAGTTATAACTTCCAATGACACCACACCCACATCCCTACACCATCAGCTAGCTTCGTCAAGGAAGATATCTCTGCTTCAACCAACAATGTCGTCTTCCCTACGAGATCAAGCCTTTCAAATACGTGATATTTCTCCCCTTGAAGTTTGTGATGTTCTTTTAGGACAACCATATTTGTGGAAGCTTCATGTTGTGTATGAGTGTAGATCCTGCAGTGTTATTATTACTTTGGGTAGACAATTGTACAGGATCCCAGAGGTGGCACCACCCACTGCTATT
>JASDQU010949004.1:24515-39742 GCA_032191745.1 Picea mariana | reverse complement strand
AACTCTATAGTTCCTTTAGAAGAGGAAATTAAAGATGATAGAGCTGATGAAGTTTGGTATATGAATTTTGATGGTGCTTTTTCTAGATCTGGAAAAGGTACTGGAATAGTCATTCAATCTCCAAATGGTCAAAAATTTAAGTTTGCTTATAGATTGGAGTTTGATGCAACTAATAGAATGGCTGAGTATGCGGCTTTGTTTCTTGGTTTGGAGGTTTGCAAAGATATGGGTGTCAAATGTTTGAATATCAAGGGAGACTCAGATTTAGTCATTCAACAACTTAAGAATAAGTTTGCTTGCAAGTCGGAAAGATTGAAGAAATATAGGAATGCAATATGGGACTCCATTGAAGACTTTGATGCTTTGAATCTTATTGTTATTCCTAGGGAAGAAAATTCTAAGGTTGATGAGCTAGCTGTAGCTGCTTCCACACTTCAACTTTCCCATGAGTTGATTCAAGAAAATATTTTTGTGGAAGTAATTTTTAGACCCTCAGTTCCAGATAACATGGATCATTGGAAATTTTTTGATGATGATAAACATGTGATTAGATTCTTGACTCAAATACAAAAATTTTTTGATTTTCATGTCAATGATAAGGAGGGTTGTAACTATACAAAAAATGACAATAAGGTTAATCCAGTTCCTAGGCGCCTTATTGCACAAGAAAAGATATTTGATAGACAAGATGGCCACAAGCATAAGGAAGAATCAAATGAAAAACTATGTGACCACTTGGAGGTCAACATAGGAAGTGATAAAGAGCCTAGGATGGTGAAAGTAGGTAAAAATACCCGTATAGAAGAAATAAATGAAATTGTCAAATTATTAAAGGAATATAGGGATGTTTTGGCTTTTACTTATGATGAGGGAGGATGTGATTCAACATGTGATTCCTTTGAAGGAAGATACTAAGCCCTTTAGATAGAAATTGAGGCAGATTAACCCCAAGTTAACTCCTTTGATCCAACAAGAGTTACAGAAAATGTTAGAAGCATGAATTATAGCCCAAACAAGACATTCTTCATGGTGTTAAAACTTGATTGTTGCTAGGAAGAAGAATGGAAAAATAAGGCTATGTATTGATTTCAGAAACTTAAATATTGCATGCACAAAGGACAATTATCCTCTTCCCAAGATGGAAACATTACTACAAAGAGTAATAGGACCAGGAATGATTTCAATGCTTGATGGATTTTCAGGATATAATCAGATCAGACTTAAGGATGAAGATAGGCATAAGACTACTTTTACTACTCCATGGGGTACCTTTGAATATTTAAGAATGTCATTTGGTTTATCAAATGCTAGAGCTACTTTTCAAAGAGCTATGGATTATGCTTTTAGGGGGTTAGTGGGAAAATTAATTGAAATATATCAAGAGATTTGACAGTATTTCTAAGGATGGGAAGAGTCATATTGGTCATCTTAAACAGGTTTTTGAAAGGTGTAGAGAGTTTGAAATTTCCTTAAATCCTGCTAAGTCAGTTTTTGGGGTGACAGAAGGTAAACTCTTGGGCCATATTATTTCAAAAGATGGGGTCAATTTAGACCTAGAGAGATTTGAGACAATTGGAAAGATACCCTTGCCTATTTCTAAGAACGCTCTCCAATCCTTCTTAGGCTAGACCAATTTGCTTCATAGTTTCATTCATAATTATGCTGAAATTGTGAAACCTGTATATAAGTTGCTTAAGAAGGATGTCAAGTTTGAATGGAATGATGAGAGTAAAAAAAAATTCCAAGATATTAAAACTACCATATCGGAAGCTCTCGTCCTTATTAGCCCAAATTATTCTAAGGACTTTCAGATTTTCTCTTTTGCTTCTGAAGATACTATTGCTAGTGTATTGCTTCAGAAAAATGATCAAGGCCATGATCAACCCATTGCATATATGAGTAGGGTCTTGCAAAATGCAAAATTAAAGTATCCCATGTTTGAGAAACAAGCATATGCCTTGGTGAAGTCACTTAAACATTTTAGAGTTTTCATTGGATATTCCAAGATAATTGGTTATGTGCCTAATTCAACAGTTAAGGATGTGTTATCCCAGTCAGAAGGATTAGGCTCAAGGGGTAGATGGATTGCTAAAGTCCAAGAGTATGATTTGGAAATCAAACCAACCAAATTGGTTAAGGGTCAAGATTTAGCCAAAATGTTAACTGAAGGGAATGAAAGGGCCTTGGGTATGATTTGTCATAACAATAATCAAGAGATCTCCCCTAATTTATTGAAGCTTGCACAGGTTGAGTGGTATGCAAATATTATCTTCTATCTTAAGAATCTCACATGTCCAAGTCATCTAGTGGGTCATAAGAAAAGGGCTTTGAGGTTTAAATCTTCTATGTATGTCCTCACTAGAGATGGATTAGGGTGGAAAAATCCTGATGGATTTATCCTTAGATGCGTGGATGATGTTGAATCAAAGAAACTAGTGGATGAATTCCATGCTGGATTTTGTGGTGGACACTTTGCAGCTAAAACTACTACACACAAAATCCTTAGAGAAGGATATTATTGGCCCAAAATCTTTTCAGTTGTGCATCAGTTTGTTAGAAAGTGTGAGCCTTGTCATCTTTTCACAGGAAAGAAAAAGTTAACTACTCTCCCTTGCAACCAATTGTGGTTGAAGCACCTTTTCAGCAGTGGGGTTTGGACTTCATTGGAAAGTTCAAGGATAATTCAAGTAATGGGTATTCATGGGTTATTATAGCTACAGATTACTTCACCAAATGGGTTGAAGCCATTCCCACAAAGTCAACAATTGAGAAGGTTGTGATGGATTTCCTTGAAGATAAGATTATTACTAGATTTGGGGTGCCTTCAAAAATAGTGACAGATAATACTAAGGATTTTTGTTCAGCATAAATGTATTCCTTTTGTTTCAAGTATGGTATTATCTTGTCACATGCATCAGATTACTATCCCCAAGGAAATGGTCAAACTGAGTCAAGAAATAAAAATTTAATGACCATAGTTAAGAAAATTGTTGGAGAAAAGAAAAGATCTTGGGATAGTAAGATTAAGCATGCATTATGGGCTGACAGAATTACTAAGAAAACAGCAATAGGGAAAATTCATTTTGAGTTAGTGTATGGTTTGGAGGCTAGGTTGTCAGTGCACCTTAGACTTCCTACTTATGGTTCAGTTCAGGGTTTTTCTACAAAACATGATGCAATTCAGAACAGAGTCCATCAAATTATAGAGCTAGATGAAAACAAAAGAAAGACTTATGATCAAAATTGCAAAAATCAGAGTAAAGTTTAGAAAGCTTTTGATAAGTCAGCAAGGAAGAGGGACTTCATTGTTGGGGATACAGTTTTTCTATGGGATAAAGACAGAGAGAAACCAGGAAAACATGGCAAGTTTGATAGTCTGTGGTTGGGTCCATGTGATCCGAGAAATAACAGGTCCTAATTCTTTCCATCATAGCCATTTGGATGGTGAGCCCATTATCATTCCAAGTAATGGGCAACAACTCAAACTTTTCTTCATATGATGGGCAACTTGGTGTCCAAAGGGGCACCCTTTGTAACGTATCTCTAACCCTTCTCCTTTATTTTCAGTTTTGTATCATTTCATTCATTATGTAATTATGTTACTTAGATGATTCATTGTATCATAATTTCATTTTGTAATTGTTGTACAATAGTTATTTCATTATTTAATTATTGTTTATAGCATTTTATTTATTCATTATATGCATGTATTTATGTTGGGTATTGGTGAGCACTCTGTTTTGTAGATGCTGGATTCTCATATACTCTCCTTCCCAAGTGAAGATCAAACACACTTCCCCATGTGGAGCCAGATGTTGACCACCTATTTCAACTAGGGGGTCAACTCCATGTGCCATGAAGATTATGCACCTGATGGTGCTACCAAATTGAAGACTTGTTGGTTTCACAAGGCAATTTTGGCCTTCAACACTTATTTTTGTAATTGGAATTTCCGCTCCCCTGCATGGAATAATAATGTAATGGGTCAGCATGGATCATAGTTTAGCTCAGTTTCCTAGGACTTTATCATTAGAGAAGTCCTTTCATTGAGTGTTTTTTTTCCTCAGGTTATTAATTTGGCCTAACCAACCTTATTAATTTCCCTTGAGTTTTTCACTCCCACAATAATCCTCCAAAGTGGTGAAAAGTGTTCTAATGATCGAGCCCTATGGGTGACTAATGTCTAGTAATATTGTATGACCATGCTAGACATCTCCTAGAGTCTTGCAAAATTCCGTCGAGTCTAAAGTATTTTTATTTTTATTTTTTAAAATTACCTAGTTAATGGTAATTTTAATTAATTTTTGATAAAAATTGTAAAAACTAGGTCCTTGGGATTGTGATAGGGGTATTTGTGCTCAAAAGAAATGGAATGAGACCCCCTACACCCTTGGACCAAGTTTTAACTCAATTGCACAAGTTTTGTTTGTCCATGATGAGTCTAAGTCAGTCTAAAACAACAATTTAATTGCTTGATTTGACATAGTCAAAATGTCATTTTTTTTGTAATATGAGCAAAATGGTTAGAGAAAAGGTGGGAGATGATGCCTAAACCCATTCCTAAGCTACCCAAACCTTTTCCTAACCTTAATCCACCCCTTTCACTTAGCCATCACATCATAAACTTATCCCCCCTAGGGAAGTTGCACCCCCCTTGATGAAGAAACCATGGTAAATTAAAAAATTAAGTGGTGGGGCCTCCTCTCTCCCTAAGTATGCCCTCCTAGTGACTCCACCTCATGATTTGACTTTTCAAAAGTGGATGCCAACTCACATCCCACTAGATACCAAAACCCTAACTTGCCAAAACCCTAAGAAGTGTGCCCCCCTCCTTGAGATGCTCAATATCTCTTAAAGATTGACACTTGGAAAGCATCCAAGAGGGGTAGCTGTTGCTTCCCAAGTATAAATGAAGGCCCTCCCCTCCTCATTTCTCATATATTCTTTCCCTACTGTTACTATGCTCAATTTTTTCCCATCTCTCCCATTATTTTCTCTTCTTCATTCTTGCTCAAGATTTTTGGAGAGAAGCTTGTTGCAAGTATTTGCAACAACCTTCTACTATGAATAATAAATGAAATCTTTGGAGGCATATGGTGTGTTGAGAGTATTCTTGGTGCATCAAACTATTGAAGGTGACTTGGTATTGTTTTCTTTGTGCATGCATTTGTTCCAAGTTTTAGAGTAGAGATCCCAAGTAAAGTATTTTGCTTGGGTAGATTTGCAATAGTTTTATTGTAAATCTAGATGAGTAGATTTTAGATTAACAAAGTATTTTGTTTCCTCTAATACATCTACTCACCCCTTTTCTCTATCTTGTAGCTTGCTCACAATTATTTGCAGGTCATTTCTAGGATTGGAGAAGCTTGTTTCAGATCTGGAAACTAGCTTCTCTCATCCATTTTCACCTTCCAATTTTTTTGCAATATATTTCTGTTCTTTTCATTTCATTTTTGAGTATTCTAACACATAGAATAAGTCAGTTTTAATCATATTTGTTTACTGGAATTTTCTGCAGAATTTTTTTGTGTAACTAACATAAATTTTCTTGAGTTTGTATCACTTTTGCAACATTTCCAACAAGTTTTTGATTGCTTTTTTTTTGTAGGTCGGTGACCAAAAGAGGGATCTACAACCTATTTGGGGCATCTACAAGCTAATGATCAACCTCCCAAGTTGGGGTAACAAATACCCACTTCTTTCTTTCTCTATTTCGCATTGTAAGCAAGCCCAAGGGAGTCCCAAGGGCTTGCATTACTCAAAGTCTTATAAATTTCTGCGTTTTTCTTTTCTTAGTTTGCCTACACCTAGAAAAGAGTTTGGCCAAGCCAACCATCCTAAAACGTAAGTCTAGATTGTAGATTTAATTTCAGCATTTGTTTATTTTACTTGTTTGTCAACCTTGTCATTAAGACAAGGTTGAGTGGCTAGGATAAGTTTTATTTCAAGTCATTTATTTTATTACCCACCTGTGCACAAAACCGAAAGGCTTTGTCCTCCACCTTGTGCACTTGTTGTGGTTGCATAGTTTAGATTTATTTCAAGTTATTTCATTTATTATTTGTTTGCCTACATTTAGGAAAGTGTTTGGCCTAGCCAACCATCCTAAATCGTAAGGCTAGGTTGATGTTTATGGTTATTGCTTCTATTTTTTCATGCTTTATGGTTTAATCTTTAGATCTTAGAAGCTAATCATATAATGTTTGCTTAAGCCCATGGAGGCATAATCATTTACTTGTTCATTTTATTTTCTTTCAAGTCATTGTGAGCTATTTCTTTTCAAATACTTCACTCTTTCAAGCCATTTTACTTTCAAGTACTTTAGTCTCTTGCAATTTACATTTGTCAAGTACTTTCATTTCATTTGCAAGCACTTTACTTTCAAGCACTATACATTGCAATCACTTAACTTAACTTAACTTAACTCAATCAACTTAAGGTTCAATTTATCTTTAGATGTTTAGGACCTTAACCAAACTATTTTAATTAGAGCACCTCTAACTGTCCCAACTTTGCTATCAAAACAAGGACTTAAGGAAAGAGCTTGGGGTGCTAGATCAGAGATGGTCTCACGGCACTAGGTGTCCCTCTTGTTTGAGTACTTTTGTTCCCCAGATTGACCTGTGGAGCTAGGATGGGGCCTTGTTTGCCTCACTTATTGAGCACCCAACAGTCCTTTTGGTATAAGCAGGGAGAGTTCTAGGGAAGTCACATAGTTTTAGGATTCACACTTTGATTTAACCAATTTAATCAATCCTAAAACTTATCCACTTCAACCTTGGGCTAATTTCATTTATCTTTCTATTGGTTCATGCTCTTTATTTCTGCAATTTACTTTCATGTCATGTTATCTTGAGGCAATTTATTGAGCAAAATGGTGGATGATTAAACTAGTTAACCAAGTGAATTTAAGAGTTGCGCATTGCTTTCCCTTGGAGGCTTTCTTGCTTTATTTCTTGTTCATCTAGACTTGCGCACTTGCCCTTGAAGGCTTCATTTTGGTAATTTTTATCTATTTTTGAATTGTGTATTAAATCATTGGCTTGACCCCTTGAAGTTGCGCATCTTGTGGAGGAACTTCACTGTTTGGGTTGTTGGCTTGTTGTGTTGTGGTAATCATCTCTTGAGCAATCTTTCCTTTCCCTGCACAATCAAGTTAGCTTCAAGTTAGTGCTTGATACTTATTCATAATTGTATCTTTTTGTATCTCTTAATTATCTTTGCATCTTAACTTTGTAGATAGTTGTTTATTTCATTTACTTGTATCTAAAGCAATTGTAAATCTAGCAAATTATTCTTTTGTATCTAGTTGTAATCCTTTGTGAAGTCTAATCTCTTTAACTCTAGTTGACCCCTTGCCCAACCTTAGGCACTAGTCTTAGTTGACTTAGGGAAAGGGCTTGCCTTAGCATTGAAAGTTTGCACTTTGCATTGTTTTGCTTTCATATAGGCTAGATTCCCCTAAACCTTTAACCAATTAAAATCAACTCCTAGAATTAACCTTTGATCTCACATGGTAACTAGGGTCTACCCCCCTTGGCTTCCCTAGGAGTAAGCCTAGACAAAAGAAGTTCTAGCTGAGGTGACAGTGGGCTTGAATTTAGGCATTGTGCCTCCAAGGGCACACTAAGTGGATTGGACTTAGTCCACGTTTGCAAGTGTGTATAAGGATGGAAACAAACTCCACCTGGCAGCCCTCAGTCAATTACCTCTTCCACCTCATATGGAGTCAAAACCGTAGTGAATTTTTGTCTGCTCCATAATTCCACTACCTCATTTTGGGATTGGAATACAAGAATCGGACTCTGTACATCATCATCTCCATTGTCCACAATTTCCTCACCTTCGTCTATCTTGCTATGAGCTTAAAGATCCTTTTTTGTGATTATTCTAAGCCTTAGTTCCGAAGGCCGCGGGCTTGTGGGAAGCTTCACCTTCATCGCTCCTTTCCCATTTTTCCAGATATTGAATACTTGTCAGGTTCCTTATTATGGATTTATTCTATTATTCCATTTAAATGGTTGGCCCTTTATTGGCTACAAAGGAGTCATTCTCAAATTAGACTATTCTTGATATCTAGGCTTTCTACGACATTCTTGACAAATGGAAACCATTTATCTTCATTCTCCACTTGCCCTTGTTTATAAAGCGATGCTCTTTCACTTTGGTTCACTCCACAACACTTCATATCCTCTTAGTCAAGGGTGTTTAAGATCCTAGGCTTTTGAGATGCAGAAAGACGTTTGAGCATTTGCACACTGGTGTTGAATTGTAGACTATATGTTGCACTACTTGCACTTGGTTCCACAAGATTTTAGTCTAAGACCAAATATAGATTAACTAAATGTGCCTTTGAACACCCTGTTATCCCCCACTTTTAGGGATAACTAGGAGATCATGTCTTGAGGCCGACAGGTCCTAGACATGGAGTACCGAGAGCCAGATCGACTTTAGCATGGCCCTGGAGGGCCCATCTTTTCTCCCTTTCAACGCCTCTACCTTGCCAACATCAACAACATCCATCACCATCGGCTTGGTCTTGTGTCAGAGATGGTTCTTGCTCCATGAGGTAATGAGCCTGGGTATCATGGTATGTGTCACTTTGATCATCAAAACCCTTGAATATGTGCATTTAATTCATTCTTTTTCTAACAAATGCTTGGATCTTATACTTGCCCGCTTGACCATGTTTGGGGGGATTGACAGGATGCCCTAGTAAGCCCGTGTCCGTAGGCTCTGGTTTGCCAATGGGGGAATTTCTGAAAAGCCATCGTCCGCTCCTGTCATATCACCACTTTTTCATCTTGCTTCCCGCGCACCTATCCCATTGCAATTGTCCGGGCACTGGGTTGACCTATCATTTGAGGATTGCACCTTACCTAGTGCGAAGAAGGGGCTAAAGGCCCAGAAGGTAAAAGAAAGATGGAAAAAGATAAAATCCTTAGAATAAAACCTCAAGATGCTTCGCCCAGGGATCCTCGAGAAAGCAATAAAAGGCTTCTCAGTAAGAAACAAGAGGGACCCGTAAAATAATAAAACAAGACCTAGTAAGAGGATAGGGGGTCTCATCACGAGCCAACCTATTAGGTCCATGGGTACCTAAAAGTATGACATTACCACCAGTTGGTTACCACGCCAGGGTAGTGACCCTTGGTTGCATGGCCAAGGGAAAGGGGGTCTCATCACGAGCCAACATTCTCATTTCTGTGAAAGTACTTGTGGGTAACACTGTCACCACTGGTCACCATGCCAAGGCAGTGTCCCTTGATTAGCCTCTTGAAGAAAAAGTAATAAAGAATAAAAGAATAAAGAATAAAAGGCATGAATGGGCTTGGAAAAAATTGCATCCAGGACAGGTGCAGCTTGCCTTCTACAAAGGCACAGGCACCCACATGTAAAGCTTTGCACCCTTTGCTCTCATTGCACCCACTTGCCTGGACATCCCTTATCCACATCACCCACTTGCATGGATTAGATGAGGTCTCTTCCAGAAACTTTCCTCTTCTAGTGGACACTAGCCCAATAGGATGCCCTGTCACTTTCTCCAAACTTGTATTGCAGGCTTGTATAATGTCTTTGAGATTTTAACTAGGGTAATAGGGGTTTTATGCACATGTTTAATAATATTGATGATGAGATGTGATTGAAATTGCTATGATCCCTGTGACTTATGAGCCCATGGAGGGCGTAGTTGTTGATGTGCAAGATCATGCCCGACAGACAGGTACCATGTTGGACCGGTACACATGGGGAGATGATAAGTTCAGACCTCCATGGGGCTGAAGAGCCCACCAGATGGATGATGGGACCCCATCAGAGGGCAGGGATAGGACAAAGATGGTTAGAGGCTTTGCACCGGAGAAGAGGAGGACGTTCCGCCAGAGGCACCCTGGCAGAGCTTGACCTAGGGGGGTTGTGCCTTCTTCATTGGAACGTTGACCCTGGAAGGCCCAGGACATCACCCATGATGGTCATGATGTCATCCAACCTTATGGACGTCTTGGGAGACAAATTTTCCAGTGTTGGCACGTGTGGCAGGTTGGAGAAGGATAACGTTTTGCTCCAGGATGTTGCATTTTTCCTGGAAGGGGATAACGTCACCCTTAAAGGGGCATGACATCTCTCTTTAGCTTGATTAGGTTTTAATTTAAGAATTTAATGTAAAATAGTATGATTTTTAGTATTTTGGCCTTGTCGTCCTTTTTATGACCTAAAAGTGAAATTAGGTCATGGTACAATATAAATTGAGGGTTTTTACTTTCATTTTTTCATCATCTTTCACTCACTCATTAGTGAGGTCTGAAATTTGCGTTGCACTTGGAGTTCTTGGCTGAAACTGTGAGGCGCACTTGTTGAAGGAATTCTTTTATTGGTAGTTTTGGCATTTATCTTGGTGGAAGGTGTTACAACTAGGGTTTTCTACTTGATTTCTTGGTTAAATGTAAGTAAATTTCTGCAAAATTTCTTGAATGAATGGTTGTAGTGTTATTTGTCTTGCATTTATGGTTATAATTTGTTGATTTAAACCCTAGGGGACAAGCACACATTGAAGGTCATTGTCTCATGTCCCTATCAATATTTTTTGCCATTTTATTTGTTGAAGTGAGATAGAGCCTTGCCTTAGCAACACTCTACTCTCTCTAGCCCTTGTTGAAGAGGATTGAGCCTTGCCATAGAAACACTCTAATCTATCTTCTCTTATGCTAGCCGTTTTTACCTTATTGAAGCTAAGAAGGAGAAAACGCATCAAGGCCTGGTTCCCCTACACCTTGGTGAGTCGATTTTCCCTAGGGTTTGCTTAATGAAGCCTTGCCTTAGCAACACGTTGCTTACAAACTTTCTTGTCTTAGTCTTATGCAATCTTTTAAGCTATCCGTTTTTCCATTGAGCTAAGGAACTAGGAGAGAGAACTGAGGCCTAGTTCCCCTACACCAAAGTGAACCTCTCTCCCCTAGGGTTTCATCTCTATTTCCGTCCTTATACACACTTGCAATCATGAGCTAAGTCTGGCTCACTTAGTGTGTCCTTGGAGGCACAATGCCTAGGTTCACAACACACGCTATCACTTTGACCGAAATATCTTCTGTCTAGGCTTACTCCTAGGGAAGCCAAAGGGGGTAGACCTTAGTTACTAGATGTGTTAAAGTTAAGTTCTAGGAGTTAGTTTTAATTATTTACAAGGTTTGGGGGTATTATAATCCTAAGATGCACAAGCAACAAATGCATGATACAAGGGTTAGTATGTAAGTCAAGCCTCTTCCTAGGGCAACTAAGACTAGTGCATAAAATTGGGCAAGGGGTCAACTAAGTTTAAGGGTTGTTCGTTATAAGTAGATTACAAGTTGTTTACAAGATTACAAAATAATAAATTGAACCAATAAATATTAGATACACTTATTCACAAAAAAATGCCAAGATAGAAATGATACAAGAGCAAGCTAACCACATTTTACTTTATGTGTGCAGGATATCAAAAGGATTAAAGCATCAACATTAACAAATCATCACATTTATGAGATCACCATCAACACATTATATCATCAACGCATTTAAGGAGATTTAGATATTTTAAGCACACGTATTATCAAGATTGATGAAGATGATCCACACTCTTAGTTATTCAACCCACCAAGCGTTTACTAGATTTGGTCCAAGGCTTAGTTATTAGGCTCTCTTAAGAGTTATCAAATTTTATTAAGCTTTCACCAAAGCCTCCTCCTCCTATTGCCAAATAATTGTCGGATGCTCAATAAGTGTTGCCACCCTAGCTTCACAGGTCAGCCCAAAACAAGAGTACTTCTCGGAGAGGACACATCCTGTGCGCTGTGAGACAGTCCCCTCCCTACACCCTCCGTTGTTTTCCTCAAGCCTCATTTTAGATGGTGAAGATGGTGGTCTAAGGTACCCTAAATAGTCTATTAAGTATATATATGGATTATGTAGACTTTTAGGTGATTTTTAGAGTGTTTTGAAGATTTTAAAGCAATTTTAAAGTGTGATTTAGTGATATGGCCGAAACTGTTATGAGCTTAAAAATGTGTTGCTTCAAGCTTATGCAATTAAAAGTATGAACACATGTAAAGCAAATAAAGATGGCTGAAAAAGATTTAAGTTATCACATGCACATATAAGCTTGCTATTAAAGAAAAATCACAATGGCAAGGACAACTTGCCTTCAAGAGATGGAAAGAAAATTTAGTGTGTGTTTGCCTACTTAACCATTAAACAACATTCAAGCCTAAACAAGTGGCTTCCAATAGATATAAGCAATAGAGAAATAAACCATTCAATTATTTAAGCACTTAGAGATTTAAACATTTAAGATCTAAACATGTGCATAAAGAAAAGACTTGAAAGCTAATTAAGCAAGTAAAGGATCTAGTTAGGTTACTTATTGTGCCTCCCAATAGGCTTAGGACAATGATTATGTGTTTGATCTAAAACAAAAACAATTATAACATTAGCCCATAGGTCATTAATCACATCATCAACCACTTAACCTTACCTATTAGGGTATTCCTCTCCCAATTAGGTAGGCAATTAATTAGGTTTGCTTAGTTAGGTTAAGTTCTTTTAAGAGTTTAGAAATTAGGGCAAACAAGTAAAAAGAGAAAGAGAGACTAAGAAGTAAACTATCAAACCAAGCAAGCAACCGAGAGACAACCTCTACCTCACGTCCTAGGTTGAGAAAGTGTCATTCACCTTCTAAACCTCACATCCTAGTTAAAAAGGAAGCAAGAAAACTATTAAATGAAACTCTAGGCTAGATCTAACTACCCCAATGGCTCACACATGGAAGAGGGCCATACCACTTCTTTCCCTAAAAGTGTGAGCTACTAACAAGCAAGAAGAAAAGACAAAATGTACCAAAATGATGAAAAATGAAGAGTAGGGTTGAGAGATAGCTACCAAACCCCTTGGAGGGCCTTTTAGTGTTGTGTGGATGTCTTTTGGGCAGCCAAGACTACTCTCAACAAGATCTGAAACCTGCAAAACCAACAAGCTATGCTTGCTAGAAGAGCTACACACAACCAAGGAAAATGAAAGAAAACCCTTTCTTTTTAGGGAAAGAACTTTCCGCAAGAAAAAAAGAGTATATATGTGTATAAATGATCTATCTAAATATGTTATGCTAGCTGCAAATGAATGTGAATGAATAGCAATATAGATGAAGAGTAAAGGGTTACAGAAGTGGAGTATATGAGTGCCTCAAGAGACCCTTCTCCTTGAAGGAGTTCCCAATGAAACCCTTGAAGTACAAACCTGCAAGACTCTTAAAGTGATGTGCATACAAGAGATAATATGTTGAACATGTAAATAATACGACACTTCAATCCTATCTAACACATCAAGATATATAAATCCACAAGAACATGCATTGATAGATCTACTTAGATAACACTTTACCTAAGATCAAATGTTGCATTCACCCAAAGAAATCGATACAAGATTACCTCATAAGCATAAGAAGATCAAGAACATGCATTGCTCCTCTAGTTATCCTCCAAAGTTTCTCCTTTATTATTACTCAAGAAAATAGATCTTGAAGAGAAAATACTCCAAAACCCTAAGAGCATAGAATGGAAAAATGGAATAATGGAGAGAGAGAGAGAGATGAAAATCAAGTAGCATAACAATAGCTCAAGATATGGTGAGATGGGAGTGAGAAATGAGATCTATTTATACTTGGAGAGGCAAACCTACCTCTCTTGGATCAATGCCAAGTGTTCACCACCAAGCAATAGAGTAGATCTCAAGGCTAGGGTGGACCATCTAGGTTTTGCACAAGAGATCTATGGTGTAGATGAGTGAAAAAAGTGTTGGGATCAAACAAAGGGTGTGTGAGAGGCATGGGATCCGTGCTAGGTAAGTGAAGAGTCACAAATATTTTTTTAAAAAATTATTTGGAATTTTCTAGAGAGGGAGGGCGCACCTCTTGGGATGGGGGGATGAATGGAGGGTTGGATGTGAGGTAAGAGAGTGTGGAAACACTTTAGAAGGGGACGTGGGGGGTAAAGGAGGGTTAATAATGTGAGAGGGGAGCCCCCCACACACTTAAAACTAAGTTACAACATTCCCTACTAGGAAAAACGTCAATCCCCCTAGGGGGGCGTAACTTTTTATTGAGAAGTGGAAAAGGGTTAGACAAGGTTGAAAAATGTTGGGAGGGTCATGTTATGCTTAGGGGGTCTCTATCTAACCATCATTTCACCTTTTAACATCCTCTAACTCATTATTACAACTTTTACACTTTGTCATGTTTGGACTTTAGCAATTAAAATTATTGTTTTAGACTGACTGACACTCCGAGTGGACAAACCCATGGCTAAAGTTGTCCGACTGAGCTGAAACTTAGTCCATGGATGTAAGGGGTGCTATTCCATTTATTTTGAGCACAAATACCCCTATCAAAAGTCCAAGGACCTAGTTTTTACAATTATTGTTCAAAAACAATTAATTAAATAAATAATTAAACCTCCAAACTTAGGGAAATTTAATTAAAAATTAATTAATTAAAAAAAACTGACTTAGACTTGACGGAATTCCACAAAACTTTATAAGATGTCTTGCATGGTCATTTACAATGATTCCCTATAATAGTTACCAAAACATAAGCCCACTAGAACGTTGTTCACCACTTTGGAGGAATTATTGCAAGTGTGAGGGAAAAACTCAAGGGAAATCAAGAGGGCTGAAAAGCCCAATTGATAACCTGAGGATAAAAAAACTTCGGTGAAAGGAACTCTCCTAGTGAACCGATCCCAAGGTAACTGACCTAGACATGACTCATGCAGACCTAATACATTATTAACCCACGGAGGGTGCGGAAATTCCAGTTTACAAAAATAAGTGTTAGGGCCAAACATGCCCTGTAGAACCACAGTCTTCAACAAATGAGCATCTGATGATGCATCTCTTCATGGCACATGGATTTGACCACCGGTGCTAAATGGGCGATCAACAATCCCTAAGGCCTTGCCATAACAACACCTCAAGGTTTAACCCTCTCGTCCTTAGTCCTACTATTATCTTTTGATCCTTCAACTTGTGTCCTCTTTTTGACTCCATTTACCCCAGGAATGCACTGATCTAAGGCCTAGCGTGTGAGTAATTTGATCAAAACAACTTCAAATACTTTGAACAAAACCCTAACTATTCTAACCCTAGCCTAAGACTAACCCTACTAACAAATTGCTGTCGTCATCTTTTTTGCTATTAACATCATT
>JASDQU010949004.1:4204-15979 GCA_032191745.1 Picea mariana | reverse complement strand
AATTGATCCAAAAGGGGTGAGTTTGCCTCTCCAAGTATAAATAGATCCCTTTCCTCACTCCCAACTCACCATATATTGAGCTATTGTTATGCTACTTGATTTTCCATTCTCTCTCTCTCTTCTTGATCCATCTTCCATTTTTTTGGCTCTTAGGGTTTTGGAGCAAGTATTTCTCCAAGATCCATTTTGTTGAGTAATAATAAAGGAGAAGCTTTGGAGGAATTTTGAAGGAACAACAAGTATTTTTGTTCTTTCAACATATGAGGTAAACTTGTTTTGATTTAATATGATGATGGCATAGGTAGATCTTAAGTAAAGTATTTTATTTGAGTAGATCTAACTAAGAGTAGTCTTGTAGATTTGTATATGTTGATTAGCTAGATAGGGTGCAAGTATTTCATCTTATTAGCTTAATCATCCATATTATCTATTGTATGCATGCCATTGTGTTAGATCTTGCAGGTTTGGCTTCAAGGGTTTCATTGGGAATGCCTCAAGGAAGAGTTTTCCCTTGAGACACACATAAACTCCTCTCTTTCTCTATCTATTGCTCATTCTCTATATGCTCTCATTCCATACATATTTTCAGCTAGCTTAACATAGTTTAATGGTCACCAAAATATAAATTTTCATTAAAATTTCTTTAAGAAATTTTTTTGCCCTAAAAAAACAAAAGTTTTTCTTCACTTGTATTGTTGTGTGTAGCATTTCCATAAAGTATACCTCGCTGGTTTTTGCAGGTTTCAGATCTGGTTGAGGGAGTTTGGCTACCCAAAAACGTCCACACAACACTCCAAGACCCTCCTACAAGTTGGTAGTTATTTCTCAACCTTTTCTTTAAATTTTTAGGGCTTCTTGTGCATAGATCTACTTGTTTTCTTGTTGATTTAGTGGATCATTGGTTTGGGAGAAGGAGTGGTACGACCTCCTCCCACGTGTGAGCCTTGGGTAGCTTAGGTTAGGTGTGAATCTTGTTTTTTTTTTAGTTTTTGAGCATTTCTTGAGCTAGGACGTGGGGTTTGGTGGATGTTGGGCATCTCCCAAACCTAGGACATGGGGTTAGTGGCTTGTCATGTTGAGTTGCTTGCTTGTTTCTTAGGCTTGTCCTTTCTTGCTTATCTTTCTCCTTTTCTCAAGTTATTTCTAGGATAAATAAGCTTAATAATTGCCTACCTTTTGGGAGAGGAATACCCCAACATAGTAAGGCTAGGGTTTTAATATGTGTTGTTGATCTTTTATGATTTATTGGATTAAAATGTTCTAGATCTAGATCTCACACATACTAGTCCTTAGTTTAAGCCTATTGGGCATAATCAACTTATTTAGATTTTTTGCATGCTTAAGCCATATCTAGATTTATCTCTTTCTTACATGCTTAAATCTAACACTTTAAATGTTTAATGATTCAATAATTTAGTGAATGGTTTCCTTTTCATGCTATAATATCTTAAGGCCATTTGCCAACACTCTTGAAGTAATGTTTATTGGATAAGTTGATAGTGTAGGCACATGTTTAAATCTTTCTCTTTCTTTTTACACTTAATGCTTTGTTCTTAATGCTCTTAAGAAACATAAGATAAGTGTGATAATCTTTTATCTCTTGTTGGCAAGTTGTTTTTGCTCTTGGTTTAAGTTTCCTTCTTCGCAAGCTACATATGTTAATGATCTAGTGCATGGTAGTGAACTAAATCTTTATTTCAGCTATCTTTTAATGCTTTACATGTGTTAATGCTCTTTATTTCTAAGCTTAAGCAACACACATAATAAGCTGAAGTGAGTTTCGGCCTTGGCAATAAATCACACCTTTAAGGCACCTTAAAATCATCAAAACACTCTAAAATACACCTAAAAGTCTACCTAATTGATATATTAACTTAATAGACGTAATAGGGTACCTAAAACCACCATCTTCACCATTTAAAACAGGGATTGAGGAGGGGAATGGAGGGTGATAGGTCGGGGACGGTCTCACGGCACGAAGGAGTGTCCTTTCCGTAAAAACTCAATTCTTTGGGCCGACTGTGACAGCTAGGGTGGGCCTCATTGCTTCACTATCTTGAGCATCCAACAGCCATTTAGAAACCGAGGGAGGAGGTTTTTGGTGAAATACTTAATAAGGGTAACTAAAACTTTACGATTTTGAAACTTATTAAACAATCAAACCTTGGGCTTAATCATCTAATAATACTTTGTGGTTGATTGAACATCTTGATCATTGTGGAATACTTGTGCTTTAATCTCTATATATTCTAAAGTATCCTTGTGAATGTGTTAATGATGAACTTGATATGTTGATGATGCCAATGCTTTAATCTTCTTATATCCTGCACATACATTTAAAAGTGGTTAGCTTGTTACATTGTATCATTGTATCTTTACCATTCTTTGTTGTAAGTACTTGTATTTAATATTCTTTAGGATTATTTATTCTTTTGTAAGTATCTTGTAATCATATTGTAACAAAACACCCTTACATTTAGTTGACCCCATTGTCCAACCTTAGGCACTAGTCTTATTTGACTTAGGGAAAGGTCTTGCTTGACATGCTAACCCTTGCATCATGCATTTCTACCTTAGCATCATAGGATAGACTCCCTCTAACCTTAAGAAATTAAAATCAACTCCTAGAACTTAACGCTAAACCTTATCTAGTAACTAGAGTCTGCCCCCCTTGGCTTCCCTAGGAGTGAGCCTAGACGGAAGAAGTTTCGGTCAAAGTGACAGTGTGGGCTGTGAACCTAGGCATTGTGCCTCCAAGGACACACTAAGTGAGTCAGACTTAGGTCACGTTTGCAAGTGTGTATAAGGACGACAACATCTTTGGCGCCGTTTCCGGGGATAAGTCATTTATCTTTGGTCAAAACGACTTTAACTCGATTCTTTAAGAACTAAATAATAAAAAAAATTAAGCCTTAAAATTCTTTGAGCTTGTATTAGCTTTGTGTGATTCCTTTCCAAGTGGCGACTCCATTGAAAAAATCTAGCAAGTATACTACTATGAGCACTTCACAAGGAGTGGTTTATTCTTTTCCCAAACCCGAAAAGGTTTATAGGAGGAGACTAAACCACCTTGCTCCTAGGAGACTACTTGAAAGTCTTGGGGAAGAAGTACTCACTGATATCCAATTCTTGTTCCAAACTAATAATAAACCAATTCTTAATAATCCCACTAATACTCCTAACGTCACAATGAGTACCTTTTTAAGTCCTTTGAACTTTGCAACAATCCAAGGTGCCCCTCACGATGTTCCCGCGAAAGCCATTGAAAAGTTGTCTATCTTCCATGGGAACAATGCTATAACTGTCAACTCTCACATCTCAAGCTTTCACAGGTGTGTGGATAAGTATTGTCGAGGTCACAACGAAGAAGATGTGAACATGACCTTGTTTGCCCTTTCTTTAGAAGGAGATGCTTCCGATTGGTTCTCATATTTTTCTGCAAATAAGTTCAACACCCTTAATTCAATTATTGATGAATTTAAGAAGAGATGGGGTGATCAAAAGGAACATAGGTTTCAACTTGTTTCTCTTACCACTAACCATAAGAAAGAAAATGAAACGGTGTTAGAATTTAACACTAAGTTTAATCATGTGGTGAAAAGCCTTCATAATGATGTCAAGCCTTCAAACCTTGCAATTATGATTTATCATATTGAGGCATTTGAAGGAGAAATGAGGTATGCCTTAAGGGATAAGGATCCTCAAACTTTGGAAGCAGCGCAATCTACAACTATGAGAATTGAGCAGAATATGCTTGAGGCTAGGAAGTCCAACATTCCTAGTTTCAGTAGAGGTTCTTCTTCAAAGGTTAATGATGAAAAGAAGAAGAAGGATGAGGGTCAAGGATCATCAAGTAATGATATTAAATAATTGACTCAGTTAATTAAGCAAATGGAAGTGAACCATGCCAATCAAATCAATACTTTGCAAAATAGATTGATCACTATGGAGAGGTCCCAAAATAATAGACAACAACACAAGCCAAATGATAAGTGGCCAAGAAGACCTCCTCAAAATGATCAAAGGCCACCTAATCCTTTTGAATCCACCAACTTGGTAGAACATTGCTCTATACCTTGTTGTAGGCCCTGTGGTGAGTTTCATGAGGAATCAACTTGTGTAGTGTTCCTTGAAGAATGTGAAAATGATTATGGAAACCAAGGAAATGAACAAGTAAATATGTGTGGTGAAAAATACTATGGTGGCATTTATGATTGGACGGGTTTTGATGGAAGTGGTGGAAACTTCATGAATGGTAATGTTGATAAAGCTACAGAAAAGTATGGGCCCAAGCACACACCTCAACAGGTTGTAGAAATGGCTAAATATAGAGGCATTACATACCAAAGGAATGGAAATAAAGGTCAAACTAGTGTTCCCAAGGTATCTTCCCCTAAGTCTAATGTGCCTATTAATGCAGACTTAAATATTGACTTAGGTGGTTGGTTGGGTAATGCAAAGATGTTAGTTCCAGTATCAAAAATTATGAAGATCCCTTCACAAAGGGAGAAGCTACTTAAAGCCATAGATGAACCTCCTAAAAGTGTCGGAGAGAAACAACCAGTCGTGGCTTACCAGGACGCACCAGTAATTCTACAGAATTGGGATAGGAAAAATGAAAAGAATTTGCCTTTCTACCTTTCTCTACTTGTGAATGATAAAGTTTTACACAATTGCATGCTAGATTCGGGGGCAATCTCTAATGTTGTTACTAAGAAGGTGATAGAACAATTAAACTTAAGAATATCAAGACGTTACCATAACATTTGTGCCTTGGATAGTCAAACGATTGAAGTGCATGGATTGATTAAAGGTTTGCAAGTACACTTAGCAGTATTTCTGGATATCATGTTTGAGATGGATATTGTGGTGATTGATGTTCCAGATGTTTGGGGAATGTTGTTGAATAGAAAGGCAGCTGCAAATTTGGGTGGTAGTCTACAAATGGATTTATCTTATGCTGCTCTCCCTACCCCAGATGGAAACACTTTTAAGTTAAATAGGGAAGTGTATAGAAAGTATCATGTTGAAGATTCCAAAAATCCCAAAAATGAGTTAGAGTGGACTAATGAGGGTCTTGTTAACTATGCCATCTTGTCTAATTCTATTGTGCCTTTTGAAGAAACAGTTCAAGATAATGAATTAGACAAGGTGTGGTACTTGAATTTTGATGGTGTTTTTTCTAGAGCAGGAAAAGGTGTTGGAATTGTGCTTCAAACTCCAAATGGTGAAGTGTTGAAATTTGCTTATAGATTGGAGTTTGATGCAACCAATAATGTGGCTGAGTATGAGGCTTTGCTCCTTGGCTTGGAACTTTGCAAGGATAGAGGTGTGAAATGTCTAAATATTAAAGGGGATTCAGACTTGGTCATACAACAATTAAAGAATAAATTTTCTTGCAAGTCGAAAAGATTAAAAGGGTATAGGAATGCAATTTGGGACTTAATCAATGATCTAGATGCTTTCAACTTAATTGTTATTCCTAGAGAACAGAATTCAAAGGCAGGTGAGCTTGCAGTAGCTGCTTCCACACTTCAACTTCCAGATGGTTTGATTGATGAGAATATTTCGGTGGAAGTAATTTTTTGACCCTCAGTTCCTAATAATGTGGATCATTGGCAGGTTTTTTATGATGACAAACAGGTGATTAAATTTTTAACTCACATGCATGAATTTTCAGATTTGGACATCAACATTAAAAGGGAGGGTTGTAATTATACAGGAAATGATGATAAAATAAAAGCACCCCCTAGGCGAGTTGTGTCCTTAGAAAGGGACTTTGATAGACAAGATGGCCACAAACAAAAAGAAGAGTCAAAGAAAAAGCTATGTGACCACTTGGAGATTAATATTGGAACAAATGAAGAGCCTAGGATGGTAAAGATAGGAAAGACTACCCCTATAGAAGAAAGGATTGAAATTGTCGAGTTATTAAAAGAATATAGGGATGTCTTGGCTTTCAGTTATGATGAACTCAAAGTCTATAGGGAGGATGTGATTCAGCATGTGATTCCTCTCAAGGAAGAAACTAAGCCTTTTAGACATAAGTTGAGACAATTAAACCCCAAGTTAGCTCCTTTGGTTCAACAGGAGTTTCAAAAAATGTTAGAGGCCGACATTATTGCTCAGACTAGACATTCTTCATGGTGTTCAAACTTGGTTGTTGCTCGGAAGAAGAATGGAAAGATCCAGATATGCATTGACTTCAGGAATTTAAACAATTAGAGATGACATTCAAGCCTTTTCCTAGGACAACTAAGACTAGTGCCTAAGATTGGGCAAGGGGTCAACTATAGTTTGAGGGAGGTTGATTATAAAGAAGTTACAAAGATTACAAAGATTACAAATAATTCACAACAACTTTAGATATAATATGAATGGATGGCCTACTTATGAACAAGACACAATAGCTACAACAATGAATATTCTAAAACTTCCACGAGATTATACCCAACAATAGATACAAAGAATACAAAGAGATTAACTAACCATATGCTTGCATGTGCAGGAAATAAAGAGATTCAAGACAAGATGACCATCAACACATCAAGCCAAGCATGCTCACAATAGCACTTACTCTATTGGATTGCTTATCAATGGCATAAAAAACACAATTCACTCAAGACCCAGTCAAGAGAGTGTCTCCAAGTGGATGCACAACTTCTTGAGGGATCACACCAAAGATAACTTATTGAAAAGAAAATCTTTAAAGGGAAAATGTCCACAAACACAAATTATGACTACTTAGTGTTTAATCTACAACCATAAGATAAGCCTGCATGAAATGTAAATGTGAAATGAAGTGCTTGCAAGTGTAGATGTAGACCATAAAGATATAACAAATTGATGCCCAAAGTTGAAGTGGATTAAGGATTTGTTAATTTTCTTAGTGAAGAGTGAATCATAGCTAAGTGTCAACCCAATACTTCCCCTGCTTGTACCAAGTGACTGCTAGGTGCTCAAGAAGTATGGCAACAAGGCCTACCCTAGCTCCACAGGTCAGCCCAAGGGAAAAGAGGACTCCCGGAAAGGATGCCGCCTGTCGTGAGACCGTCCCCGGCCTAGCACCTTTCGTTGCTTCCTCTAGTTCTCATTTAAATGGTAGAAGTTGGGTCAGTAGAAGTGTCCTATTAAGTCTAGTTGATTATTATGCCTATGGACTAAGTGTTTTTTGGTGATTAGGTGAGTTTTTCTTTCCCAAAAAGTGCCAAAATGGCCAAAACCAAAACTTAAAAGCAGCAAGAAATGAAGTGTTTACACCATGAGATATTGCTTGAAACACATGTAAAGGAGAAACCACAATAGCTTGTAATGAAAGAGATTTAGTTGTCTTAAACCATCACCATTTGCCCATGAACATTTGCAATAAGATAAATGCTTGGAAAGTAAAACTTGCAAATAAAAGAGACTTTAAAGCATGAGATCTAAATCTATGCCTCCATGGGCTTAAGCTAGTGTTTAGTTGTGTGAGATCTACTTCTAGATGATTTTAACCATGAGCATAAGCATATTAAAAATACACAACTAAACTAGCCATACTATATTGGGGGTTGGCTTTGCCAACTTCTCATCCAAGGTGTAGGCAACAAGGCATGCAAAAATTGAAGTGAAAAACAGAAATACAAACCACTCACAATGGCACAAGGTGGAAGCAAGCCTTCATATTTTGTGCCAAAGGGGGTTGGAAATGAAATAGGCTAAACTAAAACTAAAGCAATCCTAGCCACACAACCTTGCCCTAATGACAAGTGGGGCAAAAGAATGAAAGAAATACAGAAAATTAAATATACAACCTAGCCTTACGGTTTTGGGGGGTGGCTTTGTCAAACTCTCACCCAAGATGTAGGCACTAACAAGTTTTCCAAGAACCAAAAATTAAGTACAAGAATGCAAGCCTCAAGGGACTACTGAGGACTTGCTACAATGTTAGAATGATAAGAGAGAGGTTGGGAATTGTTACCCAACCAAGAGGAAGGTTCTTTGTGTGTTTTAGGGCTGAATTTTGACAGCATAACCCTTTGACCTGGCGAGAACCTGCAAAAAACAACAAGCTATTGCTTGTTGGAAATGCTGCAAAACACACGGAAAAGTCCAGAAAATTCTTGTTTTTCAAAGTAAATTTCCTACATATAAATTTCAGAAAATAGTATTGATTTTTTTGACCTATCTAAGAGTGTTAGCAAACCAAATCTGATATGAAATGAACATAAAATATATCTAAGAAAGAAAGAAAGAAAGATAGGAGTTTGAGTTGGGTTATGAAGGAGAGCTTCCAACTTGAAGCTAACCTTACAAACCAATGAAGCAACCTGCAACATGTGAAACCAAAGTGAGATGAGAGTAATAGTTGACAAGACAAATAAGCAATACAAACTAATTTGCACTACCTCTTATCCTATACAAATAGATATACAACTACACTATTGTATGATCTATCCAAACAAACTAATTTGCTTTAGATATTAACTCTAGATCTCAAATATGAAAAATACAAGGAACAAGATCACTTTTAATGCATGTGTACCAAGACAAAATATCAAGAACACCAAGATCCTCCAAAGCTCTTTCTCATTAACCAAATGACGAGGTTGTAGCAACTAATTGCTCCAAGCTCCTCTCCAAAATGGAGCAAGAAGGAATGTAAGCAAGATGAAAGATGAGAGAGGGATGAGGCAAGAAAATGGTAGCATAACAATAACTCAAGAGAAGGTGAGGAAATGAGTGAGGGAGGGGTTCTATTTACACTTGGGAAGACAAAGTTACCCCTCTTGGATGAGTTACAAGTGTCACACATCAAAGAAAAGTCACTTTTAGGGTTTTGGTAAGTTAGGGTTTTTGCATGGATGGATGAAGTGGCAATGAGTTGGAGTGAGCTGGAAAGGCTTTGACAAGTCAAATGATGAGTTGTAGGGTCTAAGGAGGCACACCAAGGGATAGAATAAGTCTCCCATTAATTTTTTTATTATTTTTTACTTTTTGGAGACTTTCTAGAAGGGGGGCACACCTCTCTAGGAAAAGTGACGTTTTTGCTTAATGGCTAGGTGAGGGAGTGATGTGAGGGTTGAAAAAGGTTAGGAAAGTGTTTTTTCATCATCTCCCACCTTTATTTTACTCAATCTTCTCAAGATTACAAACAATGACATTTTTACCATGTCAATCTTAGCAATTAAAATTGTTGTTTTGACTGACTTGGACTCCCTATGGACAAACACCTCGCAAAAGTTGTCCAATTGAGCTGAAAATTGGTCCAAGGGTGTAAGGGGTCTCATTCCATTTCTTTTGAGCACAAATACTCCTAGCAAAATCCCAAGGACCTAGTTTTTACAATATTTGCTCAAAAATAATTAATTAAATTACCCAACCTTAGGCAATTTTAATTAATTAAAAAAAACCTATCTAGACTCAATGGAATTCCGCGAAATTTTTTGAGATGTATTACATGGTCATTTACATCGTTCTTAAACACTAGCTACTAGAGGATGAATCCATTAGAACACCTTTCACCACTTTGGAGGAATTATTAATGGTGGGAGTGAAAAACTCAAGGGAAATTAATAAGGCTAAAAAGCCAAATTAATAACCTGAGGATTAAAAACACTCAGTGAAAGGAACTCTCTTAATTAAGAAATCCTAAGGTAACAGACCTAACTATAATCCATGTAGACCTATTAGATTATTATCCCACGCAAGGGAGTGGAAATTCCAATTACAAAAATATGTGTTGGAGGCAAAATTTGCCCTGTAGAATCAAATGGTCTTTGACTTGGTAGCATCTGATGATGCATATATTAATGGTACATGGAGTTGACCCCCTAGTTGAATAGGTGGTCAACACCTTGCTTTATGCTTCTCAATACTTCCATTAACAACATGTTTTATTTTGAAAATCCATTTGGAAGATACCACATCCTTGCTCTTCAGTCTGGGAACGATTTCCCATACATCATTCTTTATTATGAATTGGTATTCTTCTGTCATGGCATCTGCCCATTCTTTCTTCTGAATGGCTTCTTCAAAGCAGGTAGGCTTCTTCTCTAATATATCACATGTCAACGCCATATAAATGGAGAATGGCTTAGGTCTCTTCACTTGTCTCATGGTTCCTTCGGGATCACCATACTTTTCTTCATCTTGAATAAGTTTCCTTGATCAAGATGGATTTCTCTTTTGGGATATCGTCGTCTGGGGAGATTCTTGAAATTCTACTATCTCATGATCTTCTACAATTTCCTCATCAGGGGAAGCTATGACTTCCCTCACTGGTTCTGCAACTCTGGGAGCTATAGGTTCCTCTTCATATACTTCCAAGCTGACATCTTCTTGATTTCTTGAGTGCTACATCTTCATCAAAGGTCACATCCCTGCTGATCTCAATATAAAATTTGGTATATAAAATCGGAAGGCCTTGAATATGGTGACCTGGTATATAAAATCTGAAGGCCTTGAATACCTCACAGTGTCCAACAAATATTTCCTTCTTTCCTGAAGGGTCCATCTTATTTCTCTTCTCTTTTGGAATATGTACCAATATTAGGCAGCCAAATATTTTGAAATGGCTTACTTCTGGCTTCTTTCAGGAGAACATCTCTTCAGGGGTCTTGAACCCAAGTGCACTATGGAATAATTGGTTTTGTACATATACTGTTGTTTTTGCTTCTTCTGCCCATAAGCACATTGGAAGATCTTGATCATGGATCATTATAGTTCTGTTCTTTCTTTCTGCTACACCATTTTTTTGAGGATTGTAGGGAGTGGTGAGCTCCCTCTTGATCCCTACATCTTTGCAAAAGTTTACAAATTCTTTTGAGGTGTATTCTCCTCCATTATCTGACCTGAGTATCTTGATCTTTCTTTCAGAAAGATTCTCTATCAAGGCTTTGAATTCGTTGAATTCATTGAACACTTCATCTTTTGATTTCAAATAGTAAACCCAGGTTTTACGAGAATAATCATCAATAAAAGATACATAGTATACATACCCACTGATGGTGGATGATGGCATTGGGCCACACACATCTGAGTGAATGAGTTCTAGGATTCCTTCTGCTTTACTGTCTCTCTTTAGAAAGGGTTCTTGATGTTCTTCCCTTGTGCACATCCATTGCACACCCCTTCATGGTCAACCTTGAGCTCTGGTAGACTTGTGATTGTCTTGCTTACATATGGTAATTCCTTTTAGTTGATGTGGGCTAATATTCTATGCCAAAGTTCACATGGATTCTCAATGGAGTGGGCCATGGCTACTTCTGAATGACCCTTTAGCTTATACAAGCCACCTTCTTCTTTTCCAATAACAATTGCTTCTTTCATGGTTTTTCCTTTAGCCCACATAAGAACTTCTCCATCTATAAAGGCAACTCTGAAGTCTTTCTTTTATAAAGATGATATGGAGAGTAGGTTTTTTGTCAAACTTGGTACATAGAGTACATCCTTCATCTTCATTGGAGTCCTTGATTCAGTTTGTAGTTTGATTCTCCTACTCCCTTGATAGGGTATTGATAATCATATCCAAGTGTAACTTTATGAGAAAACTTATTTTCTGAAAGGCAAGAGAGAATGTCTCTTTGACCTGTCATGTGCTTGGAAGGGCCACTATCAATGAGCCAAGTGTCCTCTCCAGGTGATACTGATCCTGAGAGGGCCGAGATTAAGACATAGTCTTTAATTCGTTCTTTTATCAGTTTTGTGGGTGGCTCTTCATCTTCAACTGCATGGGCATGATGCCTCTTGTTTTTCCTCTTGTATTCTTCTCGTCTGGCTGGACAATGTCTCGCA